>JAQFVV010008056.1:0-43856 GCA_028023455.1 Epiperipatus broadwayi
AATATTAATGTGTAAAACAATTTTTTTTATGGTGTTATGATTTTAGTTTTAACTGATATATTATTATTATTTTGGTTTTTAATAATATTTTGTTATTATGGGATAAAACACGCACATACATAATAATATTTTTATATGTGTATAATTGGGAGTGAATGTGTGAAATAATGAGTAGTATTAGAATATTAGATTATTTTGTTTCAAGTTCATGTATAGATTTCAGTGCTTGAAGGGAGGGGGAGAAAATAATTTAAAACTCTTTTCTAAAACTTGCTCTTTCAATTTTACTAACATTTTTTTTTTACATTCTATTTACATGTTGGATTTTAAAGTATGTGTGCCAATGAGCAGATAATATTTTTTTTAAATACTTTTCTCATGGAGTGAAAATCATGATCAATGTGACGTCCAACTTAATACAAATACATTTAACGGGAAAGGGGGAAGAACTTAAAATTAATCTGAGGATTGTTATATAATCAATCATTATTATTATTATTCATGTCAATTTTCATATTATCTAGAAATTTTTATGTATATGTTAGAAATGTAGTAATAAATATTAGTTTGTTTTATTAAACGAGGCGTATATATTTCATTCAGTGTAGTCTTGGTTAAGTGTGATTATTCATCATCATCAATGGTTGAATATTAGTTATTTAAGATATAAGTAAATATGCTAAAATTAAGCAATAATTATGAATTTCTTTATAAAAATTAGTTTTATGTTTAGGCTTAGTCCTAGAGCTGTAGTTGAAACCCTTGTCATTATTGTTATTATTATCATCATCATCATCATCATCAACATTTTAATTAAATGAGCTGTTTAACTGTTTAAAGGCCATAAATAAATATTGATTTTATAATATTTAGTGATCTCTTAGTATTATTATAACTCACATTCCATCATCTATTTCATGCAAGGATGAGTGAATTGCCATCCTAAATTAGTTATATATAATCTGAGCTAGTAAACTTACAAAACTATTGAAACACATTTGTTATGCTAAGATCTGAGAAATGATTTATGTCTAATATACTCCACTTTGGTTTAAAGATGTTTTACTTTTACCTAAATATTAGTGCTTATAGTGATATGGCTCAAAAAGCAAAATCTTCCATTTTATTATAAATAAAGTACCAAGAAGGGATTCAAACTCGGTACATGTGAAAGGTTATCAGATATAACCGTGTCTAGATTCAGATAATCTAGTGGCGCCCTGCTAGACCATATTCACTTAGTATTTGTTTAAACATGCACTTAACATCAAACCAAGCAATGAAAGGGGATAAGATCTACTGCCTGTATACCTGAGTTATGTTTTATTGAATTACGAGTGTGCTCACTTCACGTGATTTCCATATACCTTTCCATATAATACTTGTTATTAATAATTTGATCAACCTTTACTTATGATCATTCTATGGACTACTCAGGTATGGTAATATCTTTTTTTTGATCATTTAATTATGTTACAATGGACACCCAACTGGGGCCTGATATTTTGCCATATACCTGAAAAAGAGAGTCTATAGAATGATGGGAGATGTGTGGTTAAAAATAGAGAAATTTTTTTAGTAAAATTTTTTTTTCAGTAAAATTTTTTTTTGTCTTACAAAATTTTCTTGGCCAAACAGTCTTATTTTAGATGATGATGTTTAATATGATTTAATTATTCATTGATGATGATAAAATGGGTACAGCCATAAAACAGCTTGTTTTTTTTTTATTTTTGAAAATAGAGATGAATATCACAACTTAAGACAAAAGTGAAATAAATAATAGAATTTTTTTTTGTGGAACATTAAAATAATTTATTGTCAGATAGGATAGGCATAAGTAATAGTGATGAATTATGGAATAGTAGTCTCATGTGTGTTTGGGGAGTTCATTTTGTAAAAAGTCTATGATTTTAGAGGTTTGATTGGATGGTTGATCGTTGGAGTTTGGTTGGTTAGATTGCAGTTTTGATGATGAGTGAGGAGTTTTGTCATTGCCTTGAGAATGTTATGTATTTCGTGTAACTTATGAATGATCAAACCCATTCACTGCTCCAACCCAATTTATATGTTATCTTTATTTTATCATGAAGTAGTTAACAGCAGACCTGCCATGATATCAGCCTATAAGTCTCCAAGAGAGAGAGCATGGCATAGTTTTCCAATCCAGTTATATGTTATTCTTATGTTATCATGAAGCAGTTAACAGCAGTCCTGCCATGATATCAGCCTATAAGTCTCCAAGAGAGAGCAGCAAGGTTCTCTGTTTTTGTAGTCTATAATAAGCAGGGCATTCCTTGATACTTGCCACATAAGACTCCAAGAGAGAGAGACAAGGCATAGTTTATCTATTTTAGCCCCTAAGACTTAATACATCTTTTGTCATTGCAACAGAGTTTGCTTCATTTAATCAAGGGTTGTATGTAGTTAATAGTGATCAAATTGGGATGATCTTCTGAGTGCTCGTGATGCATTGTGTGATTATAGTGCTGTGACTGAATTCTTTTATTTATCTCAAGATTGTGAACTGCTAGATCATTCTGTGGACTGTCAATATCTGTCGGATTTCTGGGAGAATGGATGAATGTATAATTTGGGCTATTACAGACAGACATGCACTCATATAGATTATTGTTGTGTAGTTCATTAAATAAGGATATTAAAATTTTTTTGTTGTTGTATTTGTAAATGCATGAATAAAGTGAAAATCAAATCAGTCAGTTGGTCAGAAATAGGTGTCAGACAGGGAGAAGATGTGTGGATTTTTGATGGTCAGGGAAGTACAGATGGGATATATATAGTTTTATAACATGAGTGAACTAAATTATAGTATGGAAGAGGTTATGGAAGAGGAAGGTGCCCCAATACCAGGAATCAGTGATCGTTTTACATACTGAAGAAGAGGATGGGGAGGTTTTTTTAAAAACACAAGAGGAAAGAGAGGAAGTAGAGGAAGATGCCTTTAATGTTAGTAGCAATAATACGGCTCAAGTGTGGAAGTAGATGAGGAGTCAGAAGTGGGCCAGGCTCAAATAGCAAAGATGGCACCATCAGACATGGACATGATAATGCAGATGCTCAGAAGTATGAGAGAGGAAAGTAAGCAAAGTATGATAAATCTAGAACAAAAAGATAGAGAAAAGTATAATACGTCTAAGAGAAGCTAGTAAGCACAGTATAATAAGTATAGAGAGTCTAAGAGAAGATAGTAAGAACAGTATAATAAGCATAGAGAGTCTAAGAGAAGATAGGAAGCAGCTCTAGTAGAAAGTTTAAGAGATGATGGAAAAGGATAGAAAGAGTAGAAAGTTCTTTAGAAGAGGGACCCAGAATGAATCAACATGAATTGGGTGTTATGTTGGAAAAGGTTGGAGGAGAACCAAAGAAGGCCTATGTTGTGGAATACATCAAATCCAAGATGGATGATCTCTACCAGAAAATAGAGGGGAATTAAAAGATCGTATTAATGTAAAGCTGCAGTATCGTCAACCTAAATTCAGGCCAGAGCGATGGTAGCACCAGTCCAGATGACTGTAGGGATAGCTCAGAACAGCAGACAGTCAGAGTAAAGTTAGGATGCCTACTTTAGTTAACAATCCACAAGGTGAAAAAGAAGTAGAAAGGCCAATAGTAGCCATAATACCAAATCTCCAGCAAAGAAAGTAAATCAGATGATGACAAAGCAGATGGGACCAGAAAATGAAATTTGAAAAAGAAAAAAAAAGTTGAAGAAAAAACTTCGTAAATCACATTAGATGATTGATTTAAAAAACTCCTCAGAAAGATTAAACAAATATTTTTGAAAAACAAAAAAAGTTCACAATCTACAGTTTTCCATAATCTAACTACTCAACTAACAAATATAGTTTCAAAAAATCTGTCTGTTCTTAGAATAGATTATGGAAATACCTTTTTGTAAAGCCCCACACCTTAAAAGTATAAAAAGTAAAAATCTCATAGAAGAATGGAATTCAAATAGAAAAATTATTGGCATTTAGGGTTCAGGAATCCAATCCTCTCTAAGAAAAATTTTAAGTAACATGTCTAAGTGTGAATTAGGTACGACGATTCACTATATGAAAGAATTTAAGAGCACTATTAAAAATTCTAAGTATTAAGTATATGTTAGTTCAGAGAGTACAGTCACTCTTAGAAGAGTTTAAAAATAAATTATACCTGACTTTAGAAAATAATCTTCTCTCTGAAAGATTTAATATCCTAGAAATTGCCAGCTATAGTATAAACATTCAATCTTTCTCAAAAAAGGGTCTAAATATTAATTATATATGGATTAGAAGATCTATTTAAAAAATCTAAATGCTATGAAAAGATTTTAAGAATGGATCTAGGATATAATATTAATAATTACATTTAATAGTCAAGAACTTTCTAGAAAATTTAAAAATAAATGTTATAATTGAAATTGAGGATCACCATTTTCAGGAAGGTTTAAGGACCAGGTTATATATGGTTAGAGAGGTGGTCTTTCTGGAAAGTTTAATAAGATATGTGTATGTATGGAATGGAAAATCAATCTTCTAGAAAGACTTTCAAGACTTGTATTACATCTGGTATACAAGAGTCTATATTTCTAATTAGGACTTTACACGTATGGGGAGGTTGTATGAACCCATTCCTCCAGGGATGGTTTATAAATCTCCAATCAAGATGAAAATAGAAATGTAATAAATGGACTGGATGTACGGGTACATTTTAATGCAGATTATAATATAGTTTGGAAGAAAAGGCCATTCTAGATTACTTCCAAATAGGGAAAATCACATATATACTTGCTGATCACTGATGGGGAAATAAAGGGACCTCTAATTCTCAGATTTTGATCCCATATACTTTAGCGAAATAGCAATTTGCAAAGATGTCCAAATAAGATGCTTTTAGGTTTTCTAATGAAAAATATATTTACAGTAGATTCATTACTTTTACCCTTATATATTATAAGTATGTATTATTATTGGGTATGTATTTAATGAATTAAGATTTTTTTTTTTTAGTATGGTTAAAACAAAAGTGTCTGATGATTTTTACTCTGAAGGGGAGAAGGATTGTACCATGTACGAATTTAGTCTCTAGTTAAATTTATAATAAAATAATAAATGAAGAAAGAGTAAATTAAAATCATCATCCATTTTATATAATCATAAAGGAAAATCTAAAGACATTCAAGTTCGAACCATCTACCAAGTTCCATTCTAAAAACTTTAAACTAGAAAGATAGTGGGTCTAACAATTATATTGCTTTATTTATTTTAGTATTAATAAGAAAATAAATTCTTACAGTTTCAAAACTATTTAATATTTAAATTTTACTGTTAAAAACAAAGTTATAATGTATACCATTTAGGCAATGCTATGTGTAAATTATTTAATTGTTTTATATTTCGAATTATTAGAACATTTTAACTTTACTTTAAAACTAACTTATACATGATCAATTCTAGTATTTTATTATATACTTTATTTTGCTTTACTTTAATTATAATTTGGATTTAAAAATTACTGACTAAATTAAATGATCTGGGTTTATAATTACTAAGCTAGCAATTATATTATTTAAGATTAGATTATGGAATGATTTGAAAGAATGAAGGATTGTATGTACATTACATACACAAATTTACACTTATAAATATTGAAAAGAAAAAGAATTAATAAAATCAGTCCAAATTAATTTTTTTTGTACAATTTTTGTTAACATTTGGGGAGATCTGTTTAATCAGATCATCGATCTTGTAACAATAATTTAGTCGTAATTGAACGAAAAATTGTTTGACTTTGGAAACTAATATTGGGTCAGAACTATATTTAAATTATCTCAAGATCTAGGAAGGAAAATCAAGATTTTGAAGTGTTACAAGGATGTTAAAAAGAAAGAGAAGAAGAAACAAAGAGGAATTAAGGATTGAAGTATATCTTCTTTTTAATAAAAGTGTCTGGAGAAAAGGATTAAACTGGTCAGTTGAAAAATAATATAGTTGAAAATTAGTTAGAGATCTAGTTAAAGACAAATTTATCCATAGATAGTATGTGATGCTATCTCCTGATTGGTTACCGTTAGCTAAAAAATTGGATATAAAAACCTGTCTTTGAATTATTATGAGTGGTGTAGTTGTTGTTGATTCCAAGTGATTTATTTAACTATCAAATTGATATGCCGAAGATATAGAAATAAAGAGGATAGAAGAGATTGTATGTATGTCGCATTAGTTGCTGGACTATCTATAGGAGGAAGCTGCATATCACATAGGAGAAGAAGATTATTTGTCTCAAATAATATTCTACAACTTTCAGCTAGACGTAGTAGCTTAATAGAATGTTCTATTGAGAAGAGAAGTATTAGTATTGACCTGCATTCAGAAGAAGATGAATTGATCTACTGATAAATATTAATCATCAAGTCCAATTAATTGTTATAACAACTGATTTTAAACTCAAGAAAATTTACAAATGTGTTAATAACTGCTGTATTTCATCCCCATTATTGACAGGAAGAGAAGAAAATTAATATAATGATTTCAAATTATCAACTAAAGTAAATAACCTCAATAGAGTCATCATTATCAAATAGTTATACAATTCAAGAAAGAAATTGTTCATTACAACGGAAATCGTAATCTACAGAAGTATGAACCATATATTAGTACAAATTTGAACCACCTGACAATTATTCACTAATAATTGGATTAGTGATATGACTTTTTGTATCTATTTTCTCTATGATATCGGTCTTAATGCAACATTTATAGAATATAAAGTGGTATATTTTATTTTAAGAACTTTTAAAGACTATTCAGATCAATTAAAAACAGAATGTCTTACTAATAATAACTTTCAGATTCATAAATGATCTTGAAAGTATGAAAATTATTTGTTCATTAAATGTTACAATATTAATGTGTAAAAACAATTTTTTTTATGGTGTTATGATTTTAGTTTTAACTGATATATTATTATTATTTTGGTTTTAATAATGTTTTGTTAATATGGATAAAACACTTATATACGTAATAATATTTTATATGTGTATAATTGGGAGTGAATGTGAAATAATGAGTAGTATTAGAATATTAGATTATTTTGTTTCAAGTTCAGTATAGATTTCATGTAAACTTGAAGGTAGGAGAGAAAATAATTTAAAACTCTGTCTCTAAAACTTGGGTCTCTTTTCAATTCTACTAACATTTTTTTTTAATTTTGTTTAAATGTTGGATTTAAAGTATGCTTATCAATGACAGATAATATTTTTTTTAAATATTTTCTTATGTGATGGAAATCATGGTCAATATGACATCCAACTTAATACAAATCCATTTGAAGGAAAGGGGAAGAACTTAAAATTAATCTGAGGTTGTTATATAATCAATTATTATTATTATTATTCATGTCAATTTTCATATTTATCTAGAAATTTTTATGTATATGTTAGAAATGTAGTAATAAATATTAGTTTGTTTTATTAAACGAGGCATATATATTTCATTAAGTGTAGTCTTGTTAAGTGTGATTATTCATCATCATCAATGGTTGAATATTAGTTATTTAAGATATAAGTAAATATGCTAAAATTAAGCAATAATTATGAATTTCTTTATAAAATTTAGTTTTATGTTTAGGCTTAGTCCTAGAGCTGTAGTTGAAACACTTGTCATTATTGTTATTATTATCATCATCATCATCATCAACGTTTTAATTAATGAGCTGTTTAACTGTTTAAAGGCCATAAATAAATATTGATTTTATAATATTTAGTGATCTCTTATATTATTATAACACATCCCATCATCTATTTCATGCAAGGATGAGTGAATTGCCATCCTAAATTGAATTATATCATAATCTGAGATAGTAAAACTTACTAAAACTATTGGAAACACATTTGTTATGGTAAGATCTGAGAAACTGATTTATGTATGAATATACTCCACTTTGGTTTAAAGATGTTTTACTTTTACCTAAATATTAGTGCTTATAGTGAGAAGGCTCAAAAAGCAAAATCTCCCATTTTTGCATGTATAAATAAAAGTACCTGTGTAAAGGATTCAAACTCAGTACATGAAAGTGTCATTGGATGATAACTTTGCCCGATTCAAGATAATCCAGTGGCGCCTGCTAGACCATATTCACTTAGTATTTGTTTAAACATGCACTTAACATCAAACCAAGCAATGAAAAGGGATAAGATCTAAGCATTTACATTCCATTACAATATATATATATATATATATATATATATATATATATATATATATATATATATATATATATATATATATATATATATATATATAAAGAAGAATATATTTATATTTAGGGATGTAAAAAATAAGGTGAATGAAAATAGACTGATGGAGGATATAAGGCCAGAAAATATTTTTTATTACAGAGAATGCTTGAAAATATTTATAGAAAAAATATTTTAAAAAAGGACCAAGAATGCTAATATAATTTATAGTTTTATAATTATGCAAAGAGATAGAGATATGAATAAGTGGAAAAAACTGAATAATGTATTTATAGAAAAAATATTAGAAGTGGTGTATCCTTCAGAAATGTAAGTGGAAGAATAAAATGTAAGTGGAAGGATGTGATGAGGATAAAACATAGTTGATATATGAAGTTATTATTAAGAAAAATATCTAAAAAAGAAAATGAAAGAGGAAATGTGAATTATATATATATTACAATAAATGCTATTATTTAATGTCCACTAAAAAGTAAAAAAAAAGTGTTTCCTTTAATCACAGTTGTGTTTATTATATTTATCTTGAAATAGAAATATGGTATGTTTGAAAATTGATTAATAGTATCACTTGCTATAAAAGTAGTGATTGAGTTAAAATAATATCTGGACATTCCATATTTGTATTTCCAAATAAATATAAAAATCACAATTGTGAATGGAAAAAACAATTATGTTTTGGCTTTTTAGTGCACAGTAAATTAAAATATTTTTATAAAATATTTTATATATAATATTTTTTTTATTTTTTAGAGTTTGCATGGTAAATAAAGTGATTTATTATAAAATATTTTTATACATATAGACAAAAACATTATCACAACCATATATTTTAAATTAAATTTACAGCACAATAAAATTGATTCCAATATTATTTTAACCTTCTTACAGGGTGATAGTTTTAATTGCTTTCACTGTTGTAAACATTCAACATTAAGTATAACATTAAATCATTATTATTTATCAGAGTATAATAAATTTGATTTTATTAGAGAGATATTTATGCTTACAAATGAAATCTAAATAATTCACATTTGGCTTTTGAAAATATTAAAAAAGTTAGTTTGTAATCAACACAAAATAACTTTATACATTATCATTTCTAGGATCTATATTTTATATTTTCAAAAAACAATAAAATCTTTCTTATATGACTTTTGTTTTTAAAATGTGAATGAATAAATATTTACTTCTCTTAGATCAACCAAATTATGCTTCAACCATTTAAAATTGTTTTGTAATATGGCAATATATTCATACATGTGGTTTAAATTGCACTAATTATGTGTTCAATGAAGCTTGTAAATGCTCTTAAAATAATTTGCATTGTCCAAATCATAATGTTCTATTTTTAGAAGTAAAATATTTTGGTTCAAAATAAATAATAATAATTATTATAAATTTGATTTTTAAATAATTATTACACAATTATTGTACAAAAATAATCATGAATTTTAATAAAGTCAAAAATAATCAAGATTTTTGTTAATGAAATTATTTTTCCAAATAATATAAAAATTAGTGACATCAATAACACAAATGATATTTATCAAGGCAGAGCTAAAGCCTTTGTTATCTTAGAAAATTTTTATTTTTCATGACATTTATAAAAAAAAATTCTAAACTAAAATTTTTGAATAAAATATAAATGATTTAAAACAATATATTACAAATAAAGTTTGTGAAAATTCTAAATAAGTGGCAAATAATTTATCAAGCAAATTAATTTATAATCAAATACATCACTATTTAATTGTGAAAAAAGCCTTTTAAAAAAAGGAGAGATTTTACAAAAAAAATTCATCCATTTTAAATGAAACCATTACAAACAATTGAAAGTAAGTTCTGTTTTTATTTCTATTTTAATTGATCAATAATACTTTAGTATAATGTTTTTTAAAAATAAATGCATTTAAAAATATAATGCAGCTCACTGAAAACTTATTAAACTGATCTCAATGTGTATAATTCAGTCTAACAAACCCTTTACATAAAACCAACCAGTGGACCAACCTGAAATATATCAGTCAAATTGAATCACCATCAATTTCTAATATGTGTATAAAACTTTAAGAATAACTATTTGATAGAAATCTGTTAAATCATGATTACAAAGTTTATCCTACACTAAACAGAAGCATTTAAAAATTGAATTACAAGAAGTTGATATGTAATATAGCATATGTATTTACTGGAAAGAGACTGAAATGAGAATATTTGAGGATATATAAATATAGATTTATAAATGTGTTTATATAAAATAATTATAAAACATGATTTTTAGGTAATATAAATGACATATTAAAGAAACTAATGAAGTTAAAATTATGAATTGAACATTATTATAGTAAATGTACAGAAAAATATATGGAAAACTGACAATGTAAATAAAGTATGTGATGTGGAGATTACATGGTTGAGTCAGCTGATTATATGTTAGTAGATAAAGAAGAATTGTAAAAGTTAAAAATAATTAGGGTTTAATGTCAAAAAAAACATGGAAGTAATCATAATTTTATAATGATAGAATAAGAGATATGTTAAAGGCTAAATAGTGAAATTTATAAAAAAAATTGACAAGAATGATTGAAAGAAAGCAATGATGCTGAATATATTTAACATTATCTTAAAAATAATTATGATAAACGGTTATTTTAAACATTATGAAGAGTTAATGGATATGGAAAAAAAGAATATGATAATGTATAACAAAACTTTAGGAAGTATAAAAGAAAGAAGAATCACAAGTAAGAAGCAATTGAAAGAAGAAGATGTAACAATTAGGTGGTGTAGTTATTTAACAGAAAAAAGTGCATTTTTCTTAATTACAAATAGAAAAGAACTATTCATATAAATGTGTGATAAATTCTAAATAAAACTAATATAAAGATATCTTTTTTTTAAAAATTGGAAAAGTTCAAAAAATATAATTGATATATAAGTAAATGAATATATCACCTATTAAATGAAAGGAAATTGAGTCAAGTGATGTGATAAAAAATAATGACTACAGATAAGAAAATAAATAAGAAAATGGATATGTAAAAACTGGATCCAGATTAAGCTAGGTTAAGTCAGCTAAGGTTAAAACTCTACAATCATTTTTCCTGCTATTTTAATTGATGGGGTAAGAGTGGTGCTGTTGACATTTCTTATCACAAATAGATAAAATCAGTTATTGAATTTTCAGATATTTTGTAAATAAATTAGCATTTTCTTATTTTAAAAATGTATCCAATTTTTAAAAATTAATAAATGGTCAAGTAAAAGATTTTCACAATTTGTTGTTAAGTAAAAAAAATCAAAACTGAATCCACTCAAAAATAAGTGATTTAGTTGTTTGTTTAGGAAGAAAGGAAATACAAGATTATTATGTTGGTCTAATGTGTGTGCTATAAAAGTTTAAAAATAGTATAACAAAGGATAAAATAATATGAAGATTTAATAATTACTATTTATTTATTATAAATGGAAAAATAGAAAAAATATTAACATATAGAGTGTGCCCCAATATTCTAAATAAGCTTATTTTTCATGAGTGTAAATAAATTCATTCTAAAAATTACAATGATTTTTTTACCTATTTGGCAAAATGAACATTTATAAGTTTAAATACAAGATTTTTATTTATAAAAAAAATGTAAAATTTTAAATTATTGTTATTTTTAAAATTAATTAAAATTATGATTAGATTGTTTAGAATTCAGTTTACTAAATTGTCCTTAAAGAAGATTATTGATTATTTTAAATTTACTTTCTAAATTGTTTATCAGATGAGTAAGTAAATTTATAAACAAGAAACAACATGAGTTTATGGAATAATGGATTTGATGTTTGGTCTTAGTTGTATCATAAGTTAAGAAAGTATTTATGATAAAATTTCAAACATTGAATCAAAGTGATATTCCAGCATTTAGTAATTAGTAGTTGTCTATTAAATTCATGCAGGCCATTTTCTAAAATAAAATTAGTAACAAAAAAGCTCTAATCTATTGTTAAAGTAGTTGTTATAAAGTGAGATGATTCTGATAACCATATTGAGGCTGAAATTGTTGCTCTTCACAGTGATAAGGAATAACTTTACTACATTGCTATAACCACCTTAATGTATGGCTACATCACCAATAGTGCAAATTATAACTAATCCTGATGAAATGTAGCCTAATGAGCCATCTAAAATGTTGCTTATACATTTTTACTTGCCTGCCTTTCTTATATGATCAACTAAATATAAAATATTGCCCATAAAATTTGCACATATGATCATGAAATTATAATAAAATCTTTTCTGTAGAACTTAAAGCAAAAAGAAAATTGTCAATATAAGGACATCACATCAAAAAAGTAAAACTGGTAAGAATTTACAATTTATTGTGTGCACAAATGAAGTTCAAATAAACCTACAGTATTCAAAAGTCATATATAAAATTCTGAAGTTGAACTAGAATTTAAACTTTATAATTCTACCTAGATGAGAATCTTCATATTTATATGCATAATCAAATTCATAATTTTTATTATTAATTTTAATTAGATTTGAAAATGTTTTTTTTCTTTATTCTTTATCATTGTTCATTTAGAGTTTTATTAATATTTGAAATGCATTATTTTGTTTCTCTTCTTCTTATATAACATGTTTATATTTAACATTATAATGAGCCCACCTTTAAAGAAATGAGAAAATTTGACTTGTGCTCATGCATAATTTATTATTTGTTTATATACTTTTAAAAATTGTATATTAGTATATATTCTCTTTTTTACAGAATATAAAAACTACTTTATATATTTCAGAGTGATACACATTCTAAAAGAAATAGCAGATACACTGAATTTATGTTTACAATTAATATTTTAAAATTGTTAAGAATATTAATATGTGCTAGCAAAGTTATTAATTTTTTGATTTATGGAATATTAATTTTGTACCATGTCCAAACTTTAATTGATTAAATTATTTGTTATGTTAAAGTTTAAAACTTTTTGCATTTTATTATTCTCAATTTATACACTATTTGAATAGTGCAATTTTTTTTGATGTTTATTATAATGAGATATGAAGTTTAAAATTATATTAAAGTAATTAATTACCATAGTCTGAAAAGCTAACATTATAGAATGAGCAGTTTGAATGAGATATATTGATTATGTGGTAATAATGCATTCTATAATCTGTGACATAGGTGGCAACCATATAGCTAGTAGTAATAAATGCAAAACATCAGCAACATTTTACTCAAAGGCTAAGCAATCAAGGCATACTTTAATAATGTAACTTTCCTAAGATATTTGGATGATGTATTTGCCATGTTGGCTACAAAATAATCAATCTAAATAAGATTGAAGTAAATAACTATTGATAATTATATTTTAATATAAACCTTCTCAAGATATTTAAATATGTGCACACAACCATACATTTCAACTGTCCTGCAGTCTTCTTCAGGGCCACTTCTACTTTTAGTATTACAAAATTAAAATAGGAGTGACTCTAAAAAGACTACAGAACAGTCAAAATGTATGGCTATGTGCACATATAATATCTTATTTTGCTAAAAAATGTTCAAAATAAGGTGAATAAATTACATTTGTATAAGAAATATAAATTAATTGATAGTTTTTTGAAACTCTATTATCTTAAAGTAGAACATCCATAGAAAGCAAGTTTAGCTCAACTAGTATAACTGGACTGCAATTTTATAATATAACAAACACCAGAATCAAGTTGTAAACAGATATTTTAAGTATGCTTTATGCAGATAATTTAAAAATCAGAAGCAATAGAGTGTTTCATATTTTATTCATTGATATCAAGATACTCAATTGTGATAAAAGCCAATAAATATTAAAATATAATTATCAATAGTTGCTTATTTCAATCTTATTTAAAGTAATTGTTTATATATTTATTACAACATTATGGACATATAAAAAATTATATTGGATATTTGATCATTATAATTATTCTCATGTTGTTATACAAAGTCATTTAGTTAATTTCATGTATCTAGTATAGGATTCATTTATTTAGTCTATGGCATTCAATTGCTTATACTCTGCATGATTAGTGTAGTAATCAAATATCAGACTATGGAGTATATATCCTCAGATTAATACCAGTTTCCAAACTTTTCATGAACAACCAAGCATAAAGCCATTAAAATATTTTTGCTCTGCATGGTTTTAATGCAGTAGTGTAATATCTGGTTCTAGAGAAAAATGTCCTTGAATTGATTCCAGATTGTAAACGTCTAAGCAATATTGTCATTTGATTTTTTTTCATATTGCTTCGGCATGGTAGCTTAATGAATTGCTTGGAAAGAAGGCAGTCATATGCATATCATATTCTAATTTCTATATATTTTTTGATTACATTAGAATTATTTATTTACTTATGTTTTTCTATTCTCCTTTTTTTGTAAATATCATTGCAATATATATATATATATATATATGTAATGATATCTACAAACATCCATTGCAATATATATATATATATATATATATTGTAATGGATGTTTAAGACACCATTACAAAAATTATAGTTTTATAGGGGTGAAGAAAATAAAATAAATTTTTATATAAGGTTTCGTTTGTAAAACTTGATTAAAAGTTTTTTTTAAATGCTTGTACAAATATATATGTATGTGCGTGGGAATTATATTTTAATACCACAGTTATATTTGGTTTTTAATTTTAATTTTGAAAAAAAAAAAGAAAACTAAGATTATTTTTTTTTGTTAAATTTATGTAAAAGTAAAGTGTACAAATAGATTGCTTTTCAGATTTGGGGATTTAGATTGATAAGGCTAATTAAAAAGAAAGAAAACAAAAAGAAAAGAATTTTTCATTAGTTAATTCCTAGATCTGTAAAGGGCAATTTATTTCGTTAATTAGATAACTATTGTTATCTAGATCGAGAATTTTTAAATTTTAATTAAAAAGAAAAAGTTTGGTAATTGGTTTAAGAGATATGATTCAGATATAACAGGCTGAATCAGGCCATTGGATTATCTTTGACTAGCTTTCAATACTTGCATCAGCTAGTATACTTGCACCAGCACAAAGAGACAGACACCAACTCTGACAGGAGAATTGCACGATTCCTGCCAAAATACTTGGAAAGAACGATTCCTGCATATTCTGAAAGCTGATCCAGTAATTATTCTACCTAGAATGAACATTAAACCTACAGCAAGAATATTTTCTTTACCATGATGTGCTAAGCTTCTCACCAGGACAGGTTTGGACATCCTGTGTCTCCATTAACTGCCTACAATGCCATAAGAACCGGCTCCAAAGAAACCACTAACCAACTCGCCCAAGCCTACCGTCAGTGAATCCAGAGCAATGGACTAACCTAAGAAGTCTAGTGCACTAGCATTGAAATAAATTATTAAGGTACCTTACATTTTTGCAATTTAAATAATGTTATCTTAGATTTGTTCCCTTTTTAAATATAAATGTTTTTTTTTAAGTTATATCTTATGTAATTCGATTTCTTTGTGCTTGATTTTTTTTTTTTCTTTTTTTTTTTAATGAGTGCTAGTTTCAAACCTATTACTGTCCGTCCTATTTAAGTCTTAGTAAGTAAGATAGTAGTTTATTTATAATCTCACATTCCTTTTTTTATAGAAAGCAGTCTGGATATTACAGACTATTTTAATTGACTTCTGGCTCATGACCCATTTTATTATTAGTTCTCCTTATGTCATGAAACTTTATTATAATAGTTCGTTTTATTTCTTCAAGCTTCCAATTCATTTATTAGGGGCACGTACGATCGTTTTAACCCTCTCAATAGGTAGATCGTGAGCTCCTAGCCTGTCTCACTCAGAGGGAGGTCAATCGATTGAAAGTAATAACTTTCAACACTCTTTTTATTATTATTAATGTTTTGGAAGCTACTTTCGCATTTCTTCGGTTTCGACATAAGCTTACATAAATCTCAAATACGGAGATTCAGCCTTTTCTAACTATGGGTTATAAGCAGGAAGCTAACCTCCCTTTTCTTACGTGAGATCACGGAATACTTACTAATACTTCTGCTACTGTCAGTATTTTGCACTCTTTCACGCACAGAAAATCACTCTCAAAGCCATATAAAATATTTAAATTTAATTTTGACGTATGTACATGTAGTACATATTTTAAGTGTGCTTTAAAGATTATTATTTAGATTTATGTTTATTTAATCATACTTTTAATAAAATTATTTATTTATTCATCTACTTAGTTGATTTTGTTTTCTGTTGCTACCTTTCCAACTCACTGAACAAAACATAGATCTCATTTGCTTGATTGAGCTAGTCCGGCGCATTCGATTCGCATATCCTGTAACCCCTTAAAAATAAATGTCTAGTTCCAAATTTCGGACTAGTGGCGCCCTGGCGGTCAGTTTATGCGAGTCTAAAGCTTTTGTCCGGTATATAGGATAGTAATTTTTGGCACAACCAAACATGGGAGCCGATATTAAAACTTTATGTGAGATGTTTTGTTCGGGTGGTTGGGAAAAATAAACAGAAATGGTAGGCGAAAATAGGTGAAATAAAGTTAGTGGTAGAATAGAAGTTGATGGAAAGATGCAGGTAGTTTCGGATCTGTCCGTATTTAATGTTTTGATATTCAAAAAGAGTTTATTAATTAGTTCGACGTTCATAAAGTTTTTTAAAAAAGTAAAGAGTTTAAGTTTGCTTTGTAAAAATAAAATAAAGTTAGCTGTTGAAGATTAAATAAATAAAAAAAAACGTTAATAAACAGATTTAAAAGAAAAGTTCAGTTGGTAATTTGGAATAAAAAAAATAGATTTAACGGAGCTAAGTTTATTTTGAAAATGGAAGCTAAAGAAGAAAGCGATAGAGAGGCAGGTTGGGAAGAGAGCCCAGTTTCATTTAAACACCCCCAGATAGTAGAAAAAGAAGAGAGCGAGACACAGACGATGATGAAGATGATGATGAAGTTGATAATAAAAAAAAAAAAAAAGGGGGGAAATGAAACAAAATATAACAAAACAAAATATAGAAATAAAACGGAGTCAACAAACAATACTGGAGGAGCTGAGAGCAGAAATGAAAGGAATGAGACAGGAAATATGGAAGAAAGTCGACAAAAATCAGGCAGCTATAGAAGTCATAGAGAAAGATAGGAATAAGGAGGTTCAGGAAGTTGAAATAGTAAAGGAAGAGATGAAAGAAGTAAAAGATGAGGTACAGCAAGATAGTGTTAGGACAGGTAGTTTAGAAATAAAGATGGTGCAGGTAGAAGGGATGTGCAAGGAATGGATAGACATACATAAAACAACACAAGTAGAATTGGAGATGTTAAAGGAAGGAGGAATTCAGAGAAAAATAGATCTGAGGGTTGATGGTGTTGTCAGAAAATTAGAAAAGATGTTTCAAGGCATAGAGGAAAGTAAGGATAATTTGAAAACAGAAGTGCAACAAACGTGTAGTGATATGATAAAAGGACTCGAATATAGGCTAGCTGGGATAGAGAATAAACATCAGGTGTTCTATACTGAAGACAAACAGTATGAAACAGAAAATGAATATAGAGAGTCAGGAAGTAAAAGACAGGAGGGGCCCTCCAGTAGATTCTTGGAAAAACAATTCCTAATAGAAACGTTCAAGGATAAGGTGGGAAAAAGCCCATTAAAACATTTAGGAACTTTAGCTAACATGTTTCGTGTCCAAGACTGGCCGGAAAGGGATAAAGTTACAATCACTAGTAACTACCTTCAAGAAACAGCCTCTGACTGGTGGCACACTTTATTCACCAAACCAAGAACATTTGAGGAATATAGGCACGCCCTTTTAAGAACATTTTGGAGTGAAGCCAGACAGGACGGGATATTCTATAAAATATCCCACGAAAGATATCCCAGCGTCCGCGGTGAAACATACACGCAATTTTTTTATAGACAAGTAGTGAGACTCAAGGCATTAACGGCATTTCCATTGTCCGACGATCAAGTCACAAGGACTATCCATCATAATATGCCACCAGACATACAACAAATGATGTTAAGTAATAATGGATGGTCGATAGAAGAAATGGCAGAATTTTTAATGGCTGTAGATTTTGGCAATGTTACAAGAGAACCTGTAGACAGGTTCAGAAAATTAGATCATACTGACCAAACTCTCCATAAGAAGTAACCGCCTGACCGAGCGTAAGTGATATTGATCGGACGTGATGCTATAAAAAAAAAAATTTGTAATTGGACTACGAGTTGAGAATAGAAATTTATTTCGACGTAGGTGATAAGCCTGAATGAATTTTGTAAATAATATTATATAATTACAACTATATATGTGTGTGATAAACAATATTACATTTTGATATTTTGAATTCTGTTCGTTTTTATTTAATAAAATGTATAGTGGCTATCGTAATTGTATTACTTTGTTGTAAATAGTTATTTTAATAGATCGCCAGTATATTCCTGAAAATTTATGTTACTTACAAATGATTTAAAATAGTATTCGTTAGGGTAGTCGGACGGATTTGATTTTTTTTTAAAGTGAGAACAAACTTAGAGAAAACTGGTTAGTGGTAGGCAGAGCAAAGTCAACTAAGTTTTTTTTTTTTTGTGATGACGGAGAGGCAGTTGTAATGGATGTTTAAGACACCATTACAAAAATTATAGTTTTATAGGGGTGAAGAAAATAAAATAAATTTTTATATAAGGTTTCGTTTGTAAAACTTGATTAAAAGTTTTTTTTAAATGCTTGTACAAATATATATGTATGTGCGTGGGAATTATATTTTAATACCACAGTTATATTTGGTTTTTAATTTTAATTTTGAAAAAAAAAAAAGAAAACTAAGATTATTTTTTTTTGTTAAATTTATGTAAAAGTAAAGTGTACAAATAGATTGCTTTTCAGATTTGGGGATTTAGATTGATAAGGCTAATTAAAAAGAAAGAAAACAAAAAGAAAAGAATTTTTCATTAGTTAATTCCTAGATCTGTAAAGGGCAATTTATTTCGTTAATTAGATAACTATTGTTATCTAGATCGAGAATTTTTAAATTTTAATTAAAAAGAAAAAGTTTGGTAATTGGTTTAAGAGATATGATTCAGATATAACAGGCTGAATCAGGCCATTGGATTATCTTGGACTAGCTTTCAATACTTGCATCAGCTAGTATACTTGCACCAGCACAAAGAGACAGACACCAACTCTGACAGGAGAATTGCACGATTCCTGCCAAAATACTTGGAAAGAATGATTCCTGCATATTCTGAAAGCTGATCCAGTAATTATTCTACCTAGAATGAACATTAAACCTACAGCAAGAATATTTTCTTTACCATGATGTGCTAAGCTTCTCGCCAGGACAGGTTCGGACGTCCTGTGTCTCCATTAACTGCCTACAATGCCATAAGAACCGGCTCCAAAGAAACCACTAACCAACTCACCCAAGCCTACCATCAGTGAATCCAGAGCAACGGACTAACCTAAGAAGTCTAGTGCACTAGCATTGAAATAAATTATTAAGGTACCTTACATTTTTGCAATTTAAATAATGTTATCTTAGATTTGTTCCCTTTTTAAATATAAATGTTTTTTTTAAGTTATATCTTATGTAATTCGATTTCTTTGTGCTTGATTTTTTTTTTTTTTTTAACGAGTGCTAGTTTCAAACCTATTACTGTCCGTCCTATTTAAGTCTTAGTAAGTAAGATAGTAGTTTATTTATAATCTCACATTCCTTTTTTTTATAGAAAGCAGTCTGGATATTACAGACTATTTTAATTGACTTCTGGCTCGTGACCCATTTTATTATTAGTTCTCCTTATGTCATGAAACTTTATTTATAATAGTTCTTAGTTTTATTTCTTCAAGCTTCCAATTCATTTATTAGGGGCACATACGATCGTTTTAACCCTCTCAATAGGTAGATCGTGAGCTCCTAGCCTGTCTCACTCAGAGGGAGGTCAATCGATTGAAAGTAATAACTTTCAACACTCTTTTTATTATTATTAATGTTTTGGAAGCTACTTTCGCATTTCTTCGGTTTCGACATAAGCTTACATAAATCTCAAATACGGAGATTCAGCCTTTTCTAACTATGGGTTATAAGCAGGAAGCTAACCTTCCTTTTCTTATGTGAGATCACGGAATACTTACTAATACTTCTGCTACTGTCAGTATTTTGCACTCTTTCACGCACAGAAAATCGCTCTCAAAGCCATATAAAATATTTAAATTTAATTTTGACGTATGTACGTGTAGTACATATTTTAAGTGTGCTTTAAAGATTATTATTTAGATTTATGTTTATTTAATCATACTTTTAATAAAATTATTTATTTATTCATCTACTTAGTTGATTTTGTTTTCTGTTGCTACCTTTCCAACTCACTGAACAAAACATAGATCTCATTTGCTTGATTGAGCTAGTCCGGCGCATTCGATTCGCATATCCTGTAACCCCTTAAGAATAAATGTCTAGTTCCAAATTTCAGACTAGTGGCGCCCTGGCGATCAGTTTATGCGAGTCTAAAGCTTTTGTCCAGTATAATATATATATATAAATCCAAATGCAGCATACATATTCAAGAGGTAATCTCTTGTATCATTTTGCTTGAAATTCAAACTTTATAATTATTCACAGAGAGCATTGCTGAAATAACATAACCTTTGGAAGGGTGATTTCACATTATATAATTTTAGTTTAAAAGTCCAACACAACTGTTCTTACCCATATTTTGATGATATCATTTAGAATAAAAGATTATTTACTAGTCATTTTCTTTCATTATAAATCATTTATTGTTTTTGAAATATGCATAGTGTTATAAAAAAATCAATATGCAGCTGTATATGTTGTGCCAGTCAAAATTGTGTATTCATTCAACAAGATCAATAATCCAAGCAAAAGTACCTTGAATCCAACCATGCACAAGATACATATGTCAGGACAAGGATGAATCCTAACCTATTTGCCTAAACTATTCCTCTCTGACTAATGGATAACGTTTGTGATGACACTAGCAGTGCTTGGTTTTATTCCGTCCCAACTGGAGGTCATGGTTCACATAGAAACTCAAAATAATAAAGGGTTTATATGAAAAATCAATGATTTAATGGATTCTGATGATTGCAGAATGGTACAGATATGATTTGATCAATTACCAATGGTTTGAACTGTAACAAAGAAGTGAATTTAAATCAAAGAAATATTTAAATAAATAGAGTAATTAACCTTAGAGATTGGGAGTGATGACAAACTAAGCTTATTTAAAATAACCAATATTATAGGAATTTATTAAGGGATTTAGTACAAAATAAGTTAAGTATTTGTTTATACAACTTGGTTATTTTCTTTAATTCGTTTTGATGTGGCTTTGACAAACAATGTAAAAGTTTGTTAATTGGTCAGCCAAAAACCAATCAGCAATAAAATATTATTAGCCCTCTTCAAGATATTACAAATAAATCTGTTTTATATATATTACAAGACATGAAAGATGGGCATTTAAAACACTATTACATTTAAAATCATTTGTATATAATGAGTGTGGGAAGCAAAATATTTCTTAAATAAATAATTGACAATTATACAGTCAGATTTAATTAATTACAAAATTTGTTTGTGAAGGATGTGCCATCATGGCAGAGAGCATTTCAGGTTTGCTGAATAAAGATATAAAATGATAAAGAAGGCAGTATGCTATTATAGATTACAACAAAAATAAATGAGGTCTGTTATGAACCTCTGGGTGGTTTTACTAAAAGAAATTCCTGATATATATATATATATATATATATATATATATATATATATATATATATATATATATATATATATATATATATATATATATATATATATATATATATTTATAGGTGGATGATGAGAAATGCTGGCCCTCCAGCCAAAACATGTCTCTGAATAATAATAATAAATATGATGTGCTGGAATTCCCAAACACATCTTAATGCAATGCCTGAAAATGGATCCCTTGGTATGAACTACATCTACTTTGAGGGAGAGTAAAAGGTTGGACTGGTCAGTTTAATTTCCAAAGGTCCTACGAGGTAATTAGCAAAGCAAATAATAAATGAATAGTTGTAGCTATAAATACATAGTGCCTTGGACGTATATAGATAGTGAAGTGGTAAATCTGTAGTACATATTTAACTTCACTGCCTGATGACATTACATACCTTTAAAGTGGGGTTTGAACCAGTTTATATGTTTATTTGGTCATCTAGGAATGTTAAGCACACACATATACACATATCACTTCCACCCTGTTTATTCAAAATGGTTATGTGTAACCAGTTGAATTATTATTTTAGCTTAAGTATATTTTATTTCCAAGCTTGTAAATTCCCTTCACTTAGATAATTGTGTATGTGCATATATGTATTACAGATATAAAAATAAATACAATTAATGTAGAGCTAAAGCAATGTCAGAAAATTCTAAAAAGTATTATTACAATTTAAAAAGATCATTCTCATTTTAACTATTTCAAGTCAAACCAAAAATCATATTTTAAAGTTATTTGCCATTTTAAAAATATATTTAATTAATGCTTTCTGAAACGTATTGTTTACATCTTCCAATATTGCTAAATTTCAAGTATGGGAGAAGCAGAAGTTCTAGGAATGTGCAAAAGGAGTTCAAATCGCTCTTCTCTTGTATTCGTTTGGAGAATGGAAGCAAAATGAACTGTGAGTAAAAAGAATTTGCCTCCCTGACCTTAGATCGCCTTTGTTCTGCCTTCCTGATATGACATCGCTACTTGAGAACTGTTGTGTTTAACTGTAAAAGAATATTGGAAGATGCCTACCATTATTTTAATAGTATTGTTCCTTGCTAAACTTTATATATGTTATTATAAGTGGCCACCATAACTTCTAAAGGTAATCCATTTTACCAAAGAATGAACTCTTAATTTTCCTCACTTCATTTTTTTTCCTGAATCTTAAGTGTAATCATAATGTAATCTTTATTTATTTGGTAACGGACTATAAACTTAATTATCATTAAATTTTTGATTTTCTCTCTTAAGTTTTAAACTTGTTCTTTGAAACGCTAGCACAGAGTTATATATATTTAAAATCTATCACTAGTTTTAAGTTTCACACTCTAATTATATTATTTTCATGCAGCAAAACTTATTTAAACTATGTATCTTATTAATTAGTTTTAGTATGCTAATGTTTCAATCTAGCGAACATATTATTTCAATCATCATTCCAATATTTTTTGGAATATTTAAATAGTTAAACGTAAAATTTCTTATTGAACGCTGTTTGCTAGGTTAAATATTTTGAAATGTATGCTTAATGGCAGATTGTTTAAAATGTCATATTATGGGATAAAATAAACTTTTTGTTGTTGACACTATTTATTTAGATGCATTCTATGTTTTCTAAAATGATTTTAATTACTAACCTATTTTAAATAATTATTTATTGCTTTTATGCCATTGAGCATTAGCTTCTGATATATTGTTGTTTGAAAATACTTGGGCTTGTTAAATAGGAAAAATAATATTTTTCCCTCTTCTATTTTCGACATCCTAAATTTATTAAAGTTATACGTACGATGCTGAGTGGGTTATTATTTTATCATGGCGTTACGCATGATATTATTGCTTTATTTAAGCTTAAATTATTTCATTAGTCATTTAAGCCTTAAGCCATATTCGCATTGCTTACTTGTGATAGCATTTTAAAGAATTTATATTTTGCTTTATCATATTTATTCATCCGAACTCCGGATTTTCTTCACGTAACTCATCTAGGAATGAGGTTTGGTAGAACCGATCTCAGCATAAACATTAGAGTATTAAGGCTCTGCATGTGAAACATCGGAGGGCTACCATGGAATTCTTACCACTCATATTTTTGAATATTGCCTTGTGATAAATACAAGTGGAATTATATATGTGATAAAGCCTTTCAGTCTAAAGATGGACATCTTCTCTATTTTAAACCTTATCATTATAAGTCAGTACTGCGAGTTCTTTGATGTATAGTTCTTATATTAACCATAAGACGTAGCGCAGTGATGTTTGTAAACCACTCATTTTATAATTAGTCAAATATTTAGGATTGTCACAGTAAAGCTAACTTAGGCTAACCCATTCCTCATTTGTACAGGCCCAGATATGCTCATGAACGATAAATTACTTATCTGTTATATTAAGAGTAAACCTCTCTTTGGAGATGAATTAATAAATGTCCTTATCATTACTTAAAGTAATGATCATAGCATTGATAACATTAATTTATTATTATTTATAGTTCATTAGCATACTAAATCAGTTGCCTATATGCAAAGTAATAACGGCATTAAATCTGTGCTATGCTTTTGATGTAAATTAAAATTGTTTATGTTCATTAAATTATTATGTTAATAATTACTTTTGCATTTGTGTCTTACTGAATCTCACTCATTGAATCCCATTTAGTCTTTATAATAATATTAATATTATTTAGAAGTTATAACTGATTACTTCAAATAGATATTTATCTCTGGATTGTTCTGTTCTTGCTCATTCTGGATGGATACTATTTTTAAAATTCATGTTTCTTTTGCAATGCTATCTGTGTGCAATTCATTTAAAATGTATAAATTGTCCCTTCCCATAATGTATTGATTGAGCCAAGTTTTAACATTATTTATTTATGCTACTTACCCTGTAGATCTCATGTTTCTCTGCTGTGTCTCTGGGACTGGAATAAATAAAATTTCATGTTATCATCAGAAGTGTTGTTTATAATGTTATAGTTTTAGAGAAGAGCAAATAGGGCAGAATTCATGATTGCTCCTGACCTGTGTATCTCAGGCATGAGTGGATTTAGGGTACTTTTGCTTAGATTCTAAACCTTGTTAAATGAACATACAATTCTGACCGGTACAATAGATAGTGTATCACTAACAAAATTAATAACTTAATTTCTAATTAAACTATCTCCCTGACATAATGGAAAGTCCTAGAAACCTTAGACCTTTACTAAATGGATCATAATTTACAATACAAAAGGATGGCAAGAATTAAAACAAATATGAATTGCTTTCCACACATTCCAAATATTTCATTTATTAATAAGTTATTAAATAGCTCATCGTTGAAGATTGCAAAATAAATCAGTCTTTTAATTAACATAAACAAACTGGGTATTAAATATCAAATTCACTGCTGGTGAATTTTAAACATATATCATAATAAATTGTAAATCATAATTTTAACATCTTCTGACAAATAAAAAATATGTATGAAATATATACTGATAAAATTCTATGACAAATGTGCTTTCAATGATTTTCTTTCAAGATATACATTTTACAGAAGTTGTAATAGGTTTAGCTAATCGATTTAATTATGAGGGCAATTTTAAATTGGAGGTAATAATAAGATTTTTAAAATAATTTCAATCATAAATAAATTTATAATATGAAAGGTACAAAACTAAACAAGCTTTTCTATTAATTAATTTAAGGCAAATAAATCTCCTGTAATGATTTTTAAGTAAAAAAAAATAAGAGGGAGAAGATTTAAAGTTAATATCTCATTGAATTTTGTACTTTGCAATTTCAGTAAATCAAATATGCTAAATAAACCAACAAAAATTAATTTAATTTGCCGCATCAAAATAATGTAAGATTTTATAAGAATTGATAATTTAAATTTAATAAAATTAAAAGGCATTTTAAACCAAGCCATATAAACATTACACAGATATATAAAATATAAATTAGTATTGATTTGGAAAACAAGTAAAATAGAATCAATGGCTTGTGGCGAATTGGACGTTACCTCAGAATCAATCAGTAGGCATTCCATGGCTGGAAACAGGCATTTATACAGTCAGATCATTAGCAGGCTTCCTTGATACAGACAGTCTCTGACTAGATGTTGAAAGCACTGGATGGCATTGATGTGGTGGGACAAAGCTCCAGTCATTCTTTAGGCATGATATATATATAGATTAATCACTTCTTTTCCGTAAACTCAAAAATCATCCCCTCTTATCAAAGATCCACTATTTATGTGATCTGGCTTTATCTATAGGATTAAATCTACAGTGACAACTGCCAGTTGCAACTGCTCTAAGTGGTTCTGTGACGTTGGTGCCTGCTTTGAAGGGAAAATCTATAACTCTGCATGAACATGCCCCAAGGGTTGATTTGCTAATTAAAAAAAAAACAAGCATATTAAGTTTATCAGTCATTGTACTAACAAAATCTATTTAATTAAGGTTTAGATTAACAAAAATGTAGATTTTATTCAGAAAAATTTTAGGAATTTGCTACAATGACTTTCAAATTGATATTTGACATAAACTTAAATAGAAATTTACAGAATATTTCTTACAAATATTATATTGTTTAAATAATTGATTCTCAAATGTACATTGATTAAAAGATAAATATAAAATGTTACCAACTAATTAATTTAAGAAAAATGAACTTTAATAAAGGATTTTGAAATATTTGTAACATTTATAGATATCTAGGATTCAATTCAATTTAATAAAATAAACACAATATACATTTTTACAAATATAAAATAAATAAACTAATATAAAAAGGTTAGTTTTAATTATAAAATAAGATTAATGAAATATAAAAGATTATAATATTGCTTAAAATATACTACCACCTAATATGAGATGGGTGTCAGTTAATAAGGATTGGGTTCAAACCCAGACTAGTGCTGATGACATTGACACTAGGTGAAGCAGAAATATGTACTATATTTTCAGCTTCAATGTATATATGATATTGTAAATAAATAAAGTTTTATTGTAGAAAATAATTACCACACAACATATATATAATTATTCACTCCTAGAAAACATACAAGAAATTAATATGCATTGAATTTAAATTGTGTATGCAAATTACATATATGCAAAACAAAGCAGCAGCAAATAAAGTAAGGGTGTGTGCAAAAACTTAGAAAATCAGATATAATTTTTTTTATTCTTGAATAATTATATACAGAAAGAAAATGTATGTTTAAAAGATGTTTATTTTTAAGTCTGTCTCCTCAAGGATTATTGCTTACTTTGTTTATATATATATATATATATATATATATATAAACAAAGTATAGCAATATATCCTATATTTATATATATATATATATATATATATATATATATATATATATATTATAAGTATAATAAAAACATGTTTTTATATTGTTTGATTATTTAACTGCAATCTGACTGGAATGCATATACCTCCAGAATACAGCAGAGTGGCTGCAGTCGACCATAAAACACAGCAGAGTAACTTCAGATGATAGAAAACCTGAATTGCAACAGAATGTCCTCAATTAAAAAAGGCATTTGTGCAAATGACAAATATATTGTAGGTGATTAGCATGTCAGTATGGTAAATGAAAAAACTATGACATGTGTAAAAATAGTCTTTCACAATAGTGTTAAGGGATTGCTGTTAGTTTTTAGTGCAGCTTACAAAACAATATAATGCATATTAATAATATAGAAGATGACATCTTATAGGTAAATATCTTCATGTAGCTGGTAGGCAAATATGTTCTGTAAATAGCAAGAAGACTTTGAAAACTGTAGTCTCCAAAAGAAGTAACATTCTTCAAGCTTAAAAAAATTAAATACATATTTTGAACCACTGATGTCTAAGTGGGTATCACATCTATGTTATAGAAGACAAATACCAAATAAGAAATATCAACACTATAATATAAACCTGTAAGAATTAGCAAAACTCTAGATGTCATATTCCTTGGTCAATTGTTATGGAGGATAACTGATAAAGTTGTATCAAGTTCTCCTCAATGAAGTAGTCTTGACTTATAAGCAGTCAATGAATAAATGTGTAACAAGAATTATTTATGGAAGACACTGCAGGATTTCAAAATAATAGAGATGTAGCAATATAAAATGATAGTAAATAAAACTGACATTCAGACCATAAACTTTCAAAGCTCTCAAAGTCATTTCTATGCTACTGTTGCAGTAAGACAAGTTGCTTAAAGATGACCCATAAATCTAAAATTACTAAATGCCACATTTGTAAGAAAAACAGCCATTTACAATATATATGTTTCACATAAGATAAAGTTTTAAAAAAATTGTTACTTGCAGATTTCAAATCACATAGAAGAGAAGTCAAGAGTAAAATTGAAGAAAAAAATAGAAATAGTATAAATAATAAGCACATTTGTTTAAGTGTATGAATTCTTGGACAAAAAAGCAATATATAAATTGATAGTGACATAGGGATGTTCTTAATTTCACTGAAGGATTATCATTGACATGAAACAGTATCTCTATGAAAAAAATGTAGATTTATACCCACAGATATAAATGGAAATGAAATTGATATAGAAGATAAAGTAATGTTACCAGATAAACTGAATATCAAAATAAAATTACTGCCATTGTATATAGTAAAAGGTTTTCGGTCACTAGGAATTTAAATAAAGAGAAAGAATACAAATGATTTACAATGATATTGCAAATTATGAGGCAGAGTCTGGAATGATAAAAGAGACTGCAACAGCAGAGTTTAAACAGTGAGATTATACAGACTGTCATGTCTTTAAAGATTATTAGTCTAATACAATGATACTTCCAAAAAAAACTATAATATTGTAGTAAAGCAAATAAATTGTGAAAACCATGTAGATCATGCTGGCCCATTTAATGTGAAATATTCCTGATACTTCTTACTCAAAATGAACACAGTACAAAAGTGTTAAGAGTATGACTGTGAAAAACACCATTAAAGTTTTAAATATAATTTTTGTGTAGTATGGCTTCCATGAAATTATTGTTTTAGATAATTAGACTGGTTACCCATCTGATTTATTTAAAGTCTTTTTAATAACTAAGAGAATTTTCCATGTTTTACCACTATCCCAAAGTCTAATGGTCTATCAAAGAAAGCAGTACAGCATTTGAAACAGGTGCTAAAAAATCTTCATATTGTGATATTAATAAAGCTTTTATGTTCCATTGATATTTCACTTCATGAATGTTAACTAATAAGTAATTAGCTGAGTATGCTATTGTGCAAAAACTGCTGAACCAATCTGTCTACACAAATACCTACTAATAACATATTAAGACAAAGTGTTTTGGATGGAAAAAAACTGTAAAGTTACTGATACTGTCTAGATATGCGGCATGTTAAAGAGAAACTGGTTTCCAAGAGTAATAACTAACACTGTTTCAAGGCAATTAAGAGAAGGTGGAAACTTCAAATGGTAGAATAATGAAAATACACAGGATTCATTTAAGAGTTCACTATCTGGAATCATTAGAAATACCAAGGGTTAGTGTTAATTGGAAATTAAGTAGTACCACATTATTAAAAGAAGAAGAAAATAGCAATGCAGCTCAATAATGAGAATCACTTATTTGAAAAAAGTGATTTGCTAAATGAAATCAGAGATTTTGCTACAAACAGATGTATCCCATTCAAAACAGCTTCACTGAAAAAAGATAAAACTACTAAGCAGTTGGAGGAAAGATATATACCTCTAACAAGAGCCACCTGAATTCATTTAAAGACTCCAAAACTTGAATTTTTTTTTTTTTTTGTGAAATAAAAGTTAAAATTCTAGAGTGAGGAGAGAAGTTGAAATGTATATAGTCTTATAAAAAAATTAATGGATGGATATATGATATTGTAAATAAATACAGTTTTTTTAAAGAAAATAATTGCTTTATAACATTTATATAATTATTCATTCTAACAAAATTTCCAAAAAATTAATGTGTACTGAATTTAAATTGTGTATACAAATTATACAGTATACACACAGTAAAAAGCAACAGCAGGTGGAGTTTGTATGCAAAAGCTTAGAAAATCAGACACAGATATTTTTATTCTCAAGTAATGTGTATACATAAGTAAAATATACCCTTAAAATATATTTACATTAGAGACTGTCTTCTTAAGGATTATTGTTTGGTTTGATTATTCGTGTTGCTATTTATTTATTTAACTACTACCGGACTGTTATGCATATACCACTGACATATATAAATATTAAATCCCAGCAGTAAATATTTATGTAATACCTCTCATATATCAATATATAATAAAATATGTAAACTTTATATAAATCTTAAAACAGATAAATATATATATATATATAAAAGCATATGATTTTCAAAATGCATTACTGGCAGAGATCACCAATTGACCAATATTCCTACCGCACGTGTCTTTATCATTATAATTTGGGATTTGCATGAGTAAAGATCTCAGTCAAATGATGAAGACTACTTCTACAAGAAATGCAGCTTACCCATCATTTATTTTTTACATATATATACATATTTATTTATTTGTTTGTTTGTTTAAGAGCATATTAAGTTTAAATTTTTTATTACAAATATATTAATTAGTCCTTTTTCTTAAATTACAGTCATGATAATGTTATGATCCGGACAAATTTTTAGCATAAAAATTGTTATAAAGGTTTAATTTTTCAGAAACAATAATATACGATATATTACTATATATAATGGAATATAAAAAAAGGCAATTGTCTAACTTACAATATTCATTTATAGGGTATATGAGCACAGACTTTCACATGACTCACCATGACTCTCCACACTATCTCATATCACTGATACCTTGAACACACACATCTCTACACATATATGCGATAAGTGCTCAGATATATATTAAGGTAGCCAAACCTCGTACTTTAATGGACAGGCTTCAATCTACTCCAAACTCCAACTCTTCAACTGTCCATCCAATGGAAATCTGATGATGAAATGCTCAAAGGCCACCCTGAGGCCAAGATTCTTGTCACATCCATGTTGACCTAAGGTCAATCTGACCCCTCATGTACAGGATGTAATCCATTTACTACATATACAAGGGATGGGCAGACATCTCTACTATGTAACAACTGAAACACACAGGCTTATTATATACCTGTGTTTATATATGTAATATATAGGGTATATGAGCACAGACTTAATATATATCTGAGCACTTATCGCATATATGTGTAGAGATGGTAATCTGGACCAACTGTTGTTTGCTGGTTTAGCATGAAATACATATTGGTGATTAGTTATCTTTTCAACATATATGTGTTCAAGTGTATCAGTGTTATGAGATAGTGTGAAGAGTGGTGAGTCATGTGAAAGTCTGTGCTCACATACCCTATATATTACATATATAAACACAGGTATATAATAAGCCCATGTGTTTCAGTTATTACATAGTAGAGATGTCTGCCCATCCCTTGTATATGTATTAAATGGATTATGTCCTGTACATGAGGGGTCAGATTGACCTTAGGTCAACATGAGTGTGAAAAGAATCTCAGCCTCAGGGTGGCCACAGATTTTCAATTTAATGGACAGTTGAAGAGTTGGAGTTTGGAGTAGATTGAAGCCTGTCCATTAAAGTATGAGGTTTGGCTATCTTAATATATATCTGAGCACTTATCGCATATATGTGTAGAGATGGTAATCTGGACCAACTGATGATTGCTGGTTTAGCATGAAATACATATTGGTAATTATTTATCTTTTCAACAAATATGTGTTCAAGTATATCAGTGTTATGAGATAGTGTGGAGAATGGTGAGTCATAGGAAAGTGTGTGCTCATATACCCTATATATTACATATATAAACACAGGTATATAATAAGCCTGTGTGTTTCAGTTAATATTCATTTATTTCATTTCTTTCTAAAAATATTTTTTTAACTATAATTAAGTAGCAACTAATTCTGTAAAAATTATTTTTAGAAATTTTCAGAAGGTGAAAACAAAATTTATTGACAAAAGATATTTTATATTTTGTAAAAATTTAAAATTCGAAAATATTATTTTGAAAACCAAAATAAAAAATGGCATTCTTTAAAAAATAGTCATATTTATATTTTAATACGATGCATCTATGGTATTGTATCTTGCCAGCTATTGCTTTAACTTTAAAACTAAATAAAAAATCTACTTATGTTTTTTTTTTCATATGTCATAGCATCGGCTGGGAGGCGAACCCGCAACAACCGTCGGCAACCAACTGCTTGCTTGCAAGATGGCTGCGCTGACCTCTCAGCTAACAACTTATGTTTATGCTGGTTTAAATTAAAAGTACTTGTTTAATAATAAATTGTTGTGTTTAAATAATAAGATAAATTCATATAACATATTATAAAATAATCGTACGGTTAGTTGCTTTGTAAGTCATTTGATTAATATCAAACTAACTGTCTTATTTAATTGACTAATCTGGGGGGGGGGGTGTTTGGACTCATTTGAGAATTAATCAAAAATCAATTTATTTATCACGTTTAAAAATCAGATATGGCATATAACAAATGGAAAAACATAATGTAATTTTTCAAAAAATAATGTAATCTATTTAGATGCAGCTGAGGGTCGTGTGAAAGTCTGAGTTCAAACCCCCTATATATTACATATTGAAGTGCAATTATGAAAAAGCCTGTACTGTAGGAAAAAATTCATATATTTTTGTTTATTGTAAAACTTTCTTATTGACAGAATTCATGTACTTGCTAAATATTTAAAATATCTTTATTTTTTAATTTATGAAAATTTAATAACGGAACAAAAAAAAATTAAATAATGAAATCAAGTGTCTTTGAGATTTCTTTTTTAAGTAGTGGGACATTTTTCTTACACATAATTTTACAAATCTATTTGATTTATTTTTTTTATGAACATAAAAAATAAGTGTCATTAATTGACTTTTTATATGTTTTTTTTTTTTTTTTAAAAAAAAAAAGAAAAAAGAAGTGTAACTATGGTTATTTATTTTTTTTAAATCTTGGCAAGTAAATTTATAATCCACTTTTAAAATAATTTCTGTTTAGGTAGTCAAAATGCAAATATATTTATGTTTTTATCTCTTTTGGCATGACATTATTTTTTTTTTTCGATCTCATAAAACTCAGTCATGCTTAATGGTAATATTTCATCGTCATATTGTTGAACTCTAAACATTTACATTTGTTGTTAATTCTATTTCTTATATGTATAACTCATCTTTTTTAATAAACATTCAACTGTAAAAAAATCTTTAAAAAATTCATTACTGTCAATATTTTATCAAACGCAAATTTGTCAATAAACATTTAAGATTAGTTGTTTTGTTTTAATTTTTGTTAAAGATTACTAACACAGAAGTCAAGCGTTGGTGGCCTAGTGGTTAGCATAGCTGCCTTCCAAGCAGCTGGCCCGGGTTCGCTTCCCGATAACGCATTTAACATATGAAACAAAAAAAAAATTACTAACACAGATGCGCAGCCATTTATAAAAATATTAATATAAACTTAGCTGTTATCATTGTTAATCATTATCAATCCCTTGCAGGATGATGATTTAGAAATTAATCCGGTTTCCTTAGCTATAAATTTTTATTAATTCCAAACAATTTTCTTATCTCACCCATCTATCTCGTATATGATTCTTTTCGATATCCCTTGTAATCTTTTAGGATTAAATTATAACTAAGTTATGCATCTATTGTTATAACATCTGGAAATATGCTCAGACCATCTCCGTTTCAGTCTTTTAACTTTAGATCGGAAGAGCGAACATATTAATGTAATTTCAGATCTCTTTATAAGAAATCCAATATTCTTTACTTCATATTTACTGTGCGATCTGAAACCTTTATACTATCATTTTATAAATATATCAAAATGTCAAAATAATAAACTTTTTTTTCTAATCTCATAAGCACATTTTTTTTACGATTAAATATATTTCTAGCCAATTTAATATCTTTAACATAGCTAATTTATCCATTATGTTTTCATTTATATTAACAGTTTGATGAAGATAGTTACAATTGTTTTGTGTTGTTTTTTTAATTCATTACTATTAATCTTTATTTTTCTTTTTTCTTTTTTTTTTGAAAAATACATTGAATATTATTTCAGCATTTTTAAAATGTAACTTAAGATAGACTTTTATTTTGCAACATTCCGGAGGCTTTAAAACATTATTTAAAAAAAAAAAAACACATCAGTGTTGTTATATTAAATAATCTTTAATTAATTTTATTTCATTTTAATTCACAAAATACTTCTTGTAAAACTTCTAGACAATAATTTGAAGAACAAAAAGAATTATCATAAAATACTTATTTAATACTAGTGTCGATTTTTATAGTAATCATAAAGTCTAATTACAGTGTGGATTTTGGTAAATATTATTAAGAGTATTTTATGTTATGGCATTTCTAAATTTTGATTAAAGCAAAAATGCTTCTACAGCTAAATGCCATTTTATAATCTATAAATTAATGTTACATAATAACTTATAGCTTATTGAAACTTTCTACACCTTTTATTTTTAACATTATTGTGATGAATTTTAAATCCAGTTTGAAGATTTTTCTTTTTTTTTTTTTTTGGGGGGGGGGGTGAGTTCAATGTTCTCTATAGATGACTTCTAATTACTTATTAAAAATCTTACAGAGAAATAATAAAAGTTTGAAAAAGCTATAATTTTTAATATTTGTATCATTTTCTTAAATAACAATATCATTTCATTGTCCAGTTATCTGGTATATTAATAAAAAATATGTCTCATAATGACATCATTTGAAATATAGAGAATCTCCATTGTTTTTTTTTTCTTTTGAGTTTTATCTAAGAACTGTAAAAAATAAAGTTGAGACTTTTCTTTGTCAATTTTTTTTTTAATTTATAAATTAACACTCTTAATAATAATGCTGACAATATCATACTTAGAGATTACCTTGATAACACTTTGAGATTGTTGATTGTTATTGATATATCTAAATGTTGACTGGTTAATGATTAGACATATTTATATTTCAAATAAACCATTAAATATAAGTACCTTAAATGAACTAAGAGCTAAAAATAAAAGTTTATATTAATTATATAAAGAGACAAATATATATATATATTAGTACTCCTCCCACATATATCTGACATATAATCCAACTCTTGCTAACTGAAATTTTTGGATGTTGGTGAACAATACATATACAAGTTTCAAGGCACATACACATGTATTTATGGTATATACAAACCCTATGATACAATTTTAGTAAAAATTATGCATGTTAAATTTATAAAACCACATCCATGTATTGAGAGACAATATAGAAAGAACCAATGAATATAAGTTATCATTATGCTTTGAATTTGTATATTATGAAAAAGCATTTGAGTCTGTAAGCATTTTTTCAGTGACTAAAGCATTGGATCATCAAAGTATAGACCCAGGATATTGTCATATTCTAAAGAATATTATAAAAATGCTATATAAACAATTATATTACATAATCATGCTAGAAAGATTAACATTGGGAAGGTTTGTGATAGGGTGATATATCTCCAAAACTTTTTACAGCAGTTTTGCAAGAAGTATTTTGTAGATTAAATTGGGAAGCTAAGGGAATAAAAGAAAATGGAGATTATTTAAGTTGTCTAAATTTTGCAAATAATATAGTTCTTTTTGCAAATAATGTTTAGAATTTTCAAGAAATGTTATCAAATGAAAATAAGAAAGTAGGATTAAAAATAAATGTTAAAAGTCTAAAGTAATGTGCAATGCATTTTTTCAAAAAAAAATAGAAATAAAGATTTATAATGATGAGTTAAAAAAAGTTAACAACTACAAATACCTTTGTCAAATTATTTCCACAAATGGAAACATAATAAATCAAATTAATCATAGAATTTAACTTTGTTGGAGTAATTTTGGGAGAAACAACTTAATATTAAAAAGGAAATATAACTATCTGTTTGAAAAGAAAAACTTTTAATAAATGTGTTACCATTTCTTATTCATGGATCTGGGACTTGGATACATAATAGTAGAGCAATACAGATATTTCAGACCACTCAACAAAGTATGGAGAGATGCATATTAAGAATAACAAGAAGAAATTGAAATGAAATAAATGGGTGAGAGAACAAACAGGTGTTATTGGCATCATTGAAAGCATTAACAGACTGATGTGGTGTTGGACTGGACATATTGCTTGAAGAGATGATAATAGATGGACAGTTAAAATCTTAAATTGGATTCCAAAAGATTGTTAAAGTCCTAGAAAAAGACTAGATGGATGGATGTAATAAGAAAGTGTCCTGGGTTGATCAGAGAAGATGTGAGCTTTGAGAAACTTTTATCCTGCAGTGGATTAATAATGATTGAAAATGATTGTGTTGATGATAAATTGTAGTACTGTAATTTTTTTAAAAGAATAAAATCTTTTTAAAAAATATAGAATAAAGTTTTTGTTAATAGGAAAATGATTATCTTTACCACAAAATGGTCAAATAAATTGGATATGTGCTAAATGCCTTTACATCCTTTTTTTAGGGTTTGAATACATTAAAATTAGATAAGTGATTTTAATCTCTTCTTTAATAAATATATTTAATTACTCAGTAATTCTCTATCTCTTAAAAAAAAAAATAGTAAGATATTTTTATATTCTTTCTCTTTATTTTTTTTCAAATAAAAGTTGTTAAAGAAATATAAAAAATTAATTGATATTGATTTAGAATTTCTGAATTATTTTATTGAAATATATTACATCATCTATTTGCTTATAATATTTGGTGATTGTTGCATATAATGATTGTAGTGTGAAATAAAAAATGCATTTTTTTTTCTTTTTTTTTTTAAATAATTTTTTAAACCATGATTAATGAAAACTTGGAAATGAAAAAATAACTGTAATTGAAATTTGAATACAATAAATTTTGTTTATAAAAGATTCAGTATGAATGTAATTTTTGTAAACTTATCCATTATAAGCATCTTCCAAGGATGCTACTATCTGTACGTCAATCCAATAAGTTTTTTTAATACTTGTATTTTTATAATAATAAGAAAAAAATCAAGTCATATATCACATGACATCATTTAATAAGCTTGTACTACAAATATAATATAATGAGCATGTCAATAGCTCTTAACAAGCTTTTACAAATATCCCTATTCTCAAACCACTATCTGAATATCCTAGCACCTCACTGATGATAGCCAGCAGCTTGAAATTGGTTTGGGGATAGGAATATTCAGAAAATCTTGCTAAGAGCTATTAAATGCATGCTCATTATATTATATTTTTATATACTAGTAATTACTTTTTCTTATATCTATCTATTAATTTACTTATTGTTTCCATCTTTTTTAATTTCTTGTTTTAACACCTTTCTTGATTAGTTATTTATCTCTAAAAAAACTTATCTCTGATCAACTTTATCAATATCTTATTCATAGTGTCTTTACTGGATTTTTTAAATATTTTGTTATTAATTTCAGCTATTGCTATTTTTTCTTTTATTAAAAAATAAAACTATATTTTATAATCTCCAAGTATTATTTTTTTTTAGCAGTACAACTTATATTTTACACAAATCTTCTTTAACTTTATTATTTCATCTATTTAATAATATCTTTATTTAACAATAATGCAATTTTGTGATATAAATCTGTGTAGATTAGTGTATCATGTTTAACAAATGTAAATAAAAACGTCAATAAGTAATATTAATATTTATTAGTGGTATCATAAGTGCTTTCATAATTATTTTTTTATTAAATTTGTATTATTTGTACAAAAAGTAGTAATTGAGTAATAAATGTTGTACTGTAATTTAATTTTAAAATAAGTGAAATATTATTAAAAATAATATTATATGATTATTTACTAAATTAATTACAGCTTGATACTTAAATTTATTTTCTGACAAACAAATATATGAGGAATAGTTTGTTTATTTAATTTTATTTTGAATATGCTTTAAAATAAAGAGTTAAAGATATATTTTTATAGACAAATAGACTTTAAATATCTCATTGCAGAATAAAGTTATATTCAGTACCTATCTATAGAAAAACTGTAAAAAAGAACACTATGCAATAATGTCAGCTAACAGGACTTTGGATTTTTTATTTTATGTTTAATATTTAGCAATTAATAGATAAATATGTTTTTGCTGCCAAATAAAAAAAAATCATGTACTTATTTAAAACTTAAAGAAATGTTCAATTTCTAATTAAAAACATTTTTTAGAGAATGAGTATGGCTAGAGGCCTGTAACTTTTTTTACAAGACCATTAATATAAATATATCACATTGCAACCATCTACTCGTTTTATATTATTGACAAGCTATTGATATAGTTTCAAAGCTATTAAATATTTTAACATTTTATACCATTATTGTGGAAATATTAAAGATGGCTAATACTAATAATTTGTCATTTAAGTGTGCAAGTTAACCTTTTTAATAAAAGAGTGAAATCTTAAAAAACTTTACTATACATAATGTAATTACCAAAATATAATTTGATAAATAATGCTAAAATTGCATTGTGTAAATCCATTTTTTAACCTAAAGCATACAAACATAGAAAATGAAATAAGTAAATTAATGTTTCCAAGAGTTAAATCAAGGTTATATCATGCAGTTATGGAATATCAGGCTTTGAAATGAAAAATGCTCAGATTAATTGCCATTTTGTCATAATCAGTACTCAAACTTCTTATGAGATCTTGAGAAATAAATCTATGTAATTATTTGTTTAATGAAGATAATCAGAAAAATGTAATATAATGCTCAAATACAGTGGCTTTAGTGCACTCTGGAAATTGAAAGTATAACGTTTTCTTATCTATAATTGCCAATATAAAAAAAATAATTCACACATATATTTGATTTTTCTTCAGATTAAATATAAAATGACAGTTTACACCTGCATACATATTTAGAATTAATTTTTAAAAAATATAAATAACAAAAAAAGAGTTCACACACACCATGTTGAGATTTTATTTAAGAAAATTCAAATTATGTCACTACTTAAATTATCAAGCAATTAAAAAGAAAGACCAAGATGCTATTTTTTAGTCTTAACCTTAAAGTAAAGTGCCTGTCATTCATTTTGTGATTGTTGAATTTTGACAAATAGAACATTTACTACCTCTATCAGTCATAAAAGTAATGGTAGAAATATATGGAATGAATACAAGAGATTTTCCCTACTCAGTTTCTTTAAGACTTTGGACACATAAAAAAAAATGCTTCAGTTAATAGCGAACTTTTTTTATTTATGTAATAAATTATTATAATCAGTATTGGAGTTATCATAGTTTATAAAAAAAATTAATATTAATTATATTTATTATAAAATCATTTGAATGGAAAGTCAATTGGCATTTGAGAATGTATTGGACTAGACTAAGATTTCCTTTTCACCTTTTGTTTTTTTTTACTTTTTCACCCGGTGAATGTTTAGACGTTTTAGGTCTTACAATTTATGATCAGGACACCTACTCACTACAAAGTCTTAATAGTAAAATGTCTAATCAAGTTTACATTTCTAAAAAAAAAATTTCAAAAGAAGTGTAAACAAAAAAAATATTCCAAATCTCGTTAATAGGAATAGTTATGCTCTGTCTAATCTTTAGTATTCAAACCCCATTTGACGTCTTAGACAACTGACTATATAAAATAAATACTTTTTTTTATTTTACATCATATGATTTATATATATTAGTAAGTATTTGAAAATTTTTATATAGCAATTATTTTGAACTGTTTTTTATAGCAATCGGATTACAGAATAATCTAATCCTGAAGTGAGAAAAAAAAAGTTTTTTAATTCAAATTTCCAAACTCCTATTTTTTAAAGATATTTTTTTTATTATTAAATTAAACATCAATTTTGATCTGGTGAATAGTGCAGACAGAGGTGAAAAATAAGATTAATCTTCTTTAGAGCAAATTTAAATATATTTCTTTTTTTCTTTTTATAAGAAGTACAAATTTCTAATATAATTAGAAAAATGACTTGATTTATATAATTTCAGTCCAAGGACTGCAATATTAATACACAAAAAAAGCCATTTTTAAGTTGACAAAACGTGATGTGTGAGTATATTAAATTTTCTACATGAAATATTAAATCTTTAATTATATCACACTTTACAAAAGCTGCAGTATTTAAAATATGATTAAAATATTTTAATAAAATGTTTTCATTTTATCATTAAGTAAAATGCAAAAACCAACACACATATACACGTATATATATATATATATTGTAACGATACATAAATATGTCATTTCATTAATTTAAAATAAAAACTTACAAGTTCGCAAATAAGAGTAAAAAACTAAACGCTAAGATTAAAAATGTTTGTTATACGTATATACATTCGCACAGATGCTAAACTTTAAAAATATTTTTTTCATAAACAAAAAAAAAAAAGTATCTGAACGTATTTTTTTTAATAAAAAAATACCAGATTGAAATATAAAAATATTTTAATAAAAAAATAACGTAAGTTAAAGTAAAAACAGGTATTAATTAATTCCTGTAATCTGTAAATGGAAATGATTGTTTATTAATTATCTAAAAGCTGTGTAATTAAAAAGTCAGATGAAAAGTTAGATAAGAGAAGAAAGAAATTTTAGCTTGACCAATGGAAGCACTAGGCCTTGGCTCGGACCCTAACAAAAGTGATCGACTAGTGACGTTTTGTTCATTGAATCCTTGTGGATAATATAAAAAGGGAAATACAGTTTTTTTCTGACAGTTCCAGCGTTGTGTGTTTGAGAGATGTGGTATGACGCACATACCACACTCTCTATAAAAAAAAAAATGAAAAGACTGTGATACCTTGAACCAGCTATTGCCATCTCCAGAACATTACCTTCCAATGGAGGCGTCGCAGGAATTGAAAGCAGAGGCCTGGACTCCTACCATAAGCTATATGAAATGAAAAATTATTAAAATCAATTAAGAACTTTCGTCAAGTTTTATAAATCGATAAACAAGCCAACTTAAATGTTAAAAACGGACTCTTATCTGACTTTTGTAAGTTTTTAAATCAAATTAATAATGTTTAATTTTATATGTTTTCCGATTGATAAACATCATTTCCATTTTTTTTTTCCTTATTGTAAAGATTATTTAAATGTATGAAATTTAAGTTGTTTATAGATGCTTGCATGGATTCGTTTGCGGTTAATTATATTTTGGTTCTCATATTTGATCAAAATATATAGACATTCGATAAATAATGATACCTTACGGTGAGTATCTAAAATGTATTTATTCGGATGTCTTTTAAGTTATTGGTAACAACGCAAGTATCTTATGGTGAATACTATTGGGTTACTTATAAGTTTCTCTCTGCGATTGTCGGTATCAATAATTTTGTATTTTGATCGTTTATGTTTATTTTGAAATGTTTTTGACCGTGGAATCTATGTAATTGATCTATACCCAACATTTTTAAACAAATCTGTGTGAACGTATTTAAATGTTAAAATTAAGTCGGGCGTGAATGGCTATATAGTTTGTAAAGTTATATTAAGGGAGGGTAATCTTAGGTTATTCATTTCGTAGTTGAATTGGTTCAATGGATTGGATATATTTGTGTAATTAGTAGATGTAGTATGAGGTCCGCTATGGGCAGGATTATAGATATATGCCACACACCCTCTGTTTGCCTATGGATGGGTTTGTAAGTCGGCAGAAGACCGCGGTCCATTCCTATGGAGGTTTTTATTTATTGATCTACTTGCCAACAGATGTCACATTCCTGTTGGTGGAGAGTCAATCTCTTCTCTATTTCTACTTATTGTTCAGATATACATTCCTGACAATATAGTATTTTGTGTTGTCGTATCATGCTACATTGAATACATGAATGTATCAGATGGATTGGCGCCAGTTGATTGCGAAATTTGTTGCCTAAGGTTAAATCAGGGAAGAATATTTTCTTTTCAAATGCAGACCTATATAGTCCATTCATACTCGACCCTCTAAATAAATAGTAAACTCATTATTTGCAATCTACTTAAATTTAGAATTAAAGATCAATATAAAAATATAAAATGTTAAACTTATTCCTCAAAATTTAAATATTATTTTATATGTGCGTAAATAAATATTTTTATATGTTAATTTCTGGCAGTGGCTTTTACTCTTTATATTTAAGATATAAAATTTATAGATTTTTATCTCTGCGTCTCCGCTGAGCTAGTGACTTGGGCTAACGATCGGAATATTTAAATAAAGTGGAATCTTAACAGCACATATCTGCCTACTTTATAAATTTTTCTAGGCTCAAATGCCTAGATGGCGCCCTTGTAGTGCAGATATTGTTTTTGCGGTTAGATTCGATCTTCACTTACATTCCGATTGGTACAATATATATATATTGTGAAGGTTAGGAGAATCTATCTTTACAATCTTTATAATATCCCATATATTTCTTTAGAGAAAAAAAAAGGAAAAAAAAATAGATTTTCATTTTTTTTTCAATTACATCATATTTGGAGTATTATGAAGGAAGGATAATGAATGTTTTTGTTATTTAATATACACATTTTGTTTAACAATCTAGCAATTCCAGAAAATAGTATATTTATTTTAAACTTACAATGGGAAATTGTTGCAGTTTTGGGTTGGTTTTTTTTTTTATTTGTTATTTTCGTGTAATTTTGGATATGTATATTTTTGTAAAATTTTAACCAATTTGTATTTTTATTTACACATTAATGTATGAGAGTCATTACTTGTTATATTTGGCTATACCCTCACTTCTGTTTTTGTTATTCTTGGTTATAAAAAATATCAATACTGATGATGGTACATGGAGCAATTAAAGGAAATATATGATTAATCTTCATAATGTGTCAAAAAGGGCAAAATTACAGTTTGTTTATTAAAAGAAACAAAGAATTTGTAAATTATCAATAAATCTGCTTTTTGTTTATATATCGTAAACTGTCATATTTATATATAGAATATTTATATGTATTCTTTTGTAAAGTATTAAGATTTATTTTGGAAAAATCGATAGTTATGTAATCAATCTAATTTGAAGCAATATGTCTCAAGCAAACACAAACTAGATACTATCACAGCAATGGATAACAAAAGATTATACTAGTTTCTAGAAGGACTAATATTGTTGGCAATCAAGGAAAAAAGGAACAATAAATTTATTCTCTAAAATTTCTCTATTTTGTCATCTGAAGGAATTATAAAATATTAGTTGAAGCTGATATTACCAAAAAATGGCTGGGTAGAGAAAAAATTCTATTGCAATGCTACTGTCATTTTTCTAAAATATTAATAGATGTTTACATTGTTTCGTATTAGCAGTTTAGAGATATTATAGGCATCATCTATAGCTAGCTAGTAGTAGATATAAATTTAGATTCAATAAAAATGTTCCCTTTGCTTCTGGTTTATATCTCAATATATATTTAGTAATATTAAACCATGAGAATGTGGAATTATAAGATCAAGCTTATTATATATTGACAAATTGCTCTATGGTGTTGCAACAAGGCCTTCTTTACTATATGCATGCTCTGTGTATCTTTACATTAAGGCTCTCAAATCTATGAAACATAAAAAGCCTTCATTAAGCAAGGCAGACCTGCACCTTTACACTACATACTGAAGCAATCAATCTTAGCTTGAGATTGAGCTTCATGTTTCCATCTACTAACTTTTATTCAAACCCTATTTCCCATCCCGCTCCTTTATATATATATATATATTTTATGTATATTGTACCGGTCGAAAAACCACCCCCAATG
>JAQFVV010008057.1:0-43806 GCA_028023455.1 Epiperipatus broadwayi
TAATTATGCCATTTTATTGAAGCAATGGATCTGAAGTCCGATCCATGCTTCACATCTTCCTATAAACTTAATGAGTATTGTAGACCTAAATTAAGTTTATAGTTCAATATCAGCAGGGTTTTGCATTAAAGTTAAAAATAATTATGCTTATTAAATGTGTATTGCAGTTAAATATTTTATTTTAAATAAATTTCATTCTATTGATAAAAAATTGCGTAACCTGTTAATCAAACATATATATACATCTAGCGTATATATATGAGTTAATGCAAAATTCTGCTGAAATAAAATGCTTATTCTATTGTAAAATAATAATATATTGTTGTTCAAATTTTATTAAAATATTTAGTATGATTTGATTTTGAGATAAGCCCACCAACATTTCTGAAAGAATGTATATTTTAATTAGTGAGCCGTTCAAGTCTAATTAAAGATGGCATTTTCTTTCTTGCTTTTTAATTAATAGAATTCCAACTTTAAAGTAAGAAAGTTAGAGTAAAAAATTGAAGTTATTTTTAGAACGTGTTGCTTTGAAACAAAGGAGCATGGGGAGGCTTATCAAGATCTCAGATCATACAAACAATGGAAGGTAGCTGGCAGAGAAAGTATAAATAGTAGGGAGAACAAAAGAGATGATTATTCAGACTTTTCTTTAGGAAGGAGTCATTTGATTCTGATTTTGCTTGTGAAGGCGATTTATTAAGATTTTTCTTGCTGTTTTATTTCCAAGTTTTCTGGAAAGTGCATTCAGATTTCTCTTGGGAGAAATCCGTCAGATTTTGCTTCACATTTTAGCTTGTGCTTCAAAAAAAGTTATACAGCTGTCATTTTCAAACAATGGAGAAGTTGGAACCTGCTCCAGTTAAAACCAACCGTATTTTGAGGAAAATGGATATGCTTGGCTAGGCAAATCATAGCTTTGCCTATCGCCGAGGTTCCTAAATACCATCCAAAAATGCCTTAACATCCAATCAATAACCATATGAACTCTATGCCGTGTCTGGAGAACTTTTCATGGAAGCCATACTTCATATTTTCATTGTCCGGACAAACACCTATCGTCGGTCGGATCAAGCCACGGACGCCGTAGGGAACATCACGGAAAAAGGACGGTATCGTATCTACTATATTAAACTCTCGTATGCTACTTTTGATTCATATTGTTTTATTGTTGTATTGAAATATATGTCTTTGCTATGTAAACATTTTATGAATTAACCTTAAATATATTTTTGGATCATCTAGCTATATGTAACCTTTTTACCTTCGCTATTCTTCCTTACTAACCATTGTAAATATTTAGTATTTCGTTGCGTGTTAAATTTAATAGTTAACTTTTTGTCATTTGAAATCTCTTTCCAATTTTATTTATGTTGTTAATTAAATCCAAGTCAGTTTCTTTTGTGTGCCAACTTGATCTCTTTGATAACACCTCTTTTTGTCCGCCATTTGTTTATCACGTATATTTGATTTAGCTATATACGTTCTAAGTCAATTTTAAACACGAGTTTTTAGCGCAAAGCCATAAGAAATGCTTTGCGAAAGGTTTTTATTATCTATCGTACTTTATCGAGAAGATCGAGTTGGAATTTTTTTAATAAAATTGGGAAGAAAAGAATTTGACCGCAAAACCTATTAACTTGTTTTCTTTTTATTGTCTAATCAGTTTGTTGCAGTAATTTAGGGGAATAGCGGAGGCCCATTTAAAGCCTTATTCATATTTTAAAGCCATTAATTAAACATTATTTAATCATCAAAACTTGAGTTTCTTAGTTATATTAAATGCTTTATTTTTACTTTTCAATGATCCAGGCACGCAAAACGCAAACACCACCACATCTTTTTATGTACTTTACACATTTAGCTTTTAGCTCTTTAGGATTTCCCGTCCATGTCTCTACCGCTGTTGCTAAGCTTTGTGGCCGGTTGAAAAATAATTTATGCATGGCTCAGATGGTGTTGTTTGTTTGTGATCAGGCCTCGAGAACAGGCGAATGGGCAGAGGTCATATGTATTCTTGATTTATATCTCGCGTATGGTTGGCCTTGAGGTACTTTCGCCTAGTATTCGAACTGGGTTAAATCTACACACATCATCTGACTGTCACAGTAGATTTTTTTTTTCTCCGCATTCTGGACGCCCATCGTGTGGCTATTCGAAATTTTCCATACCCTGCAATGCCCTGTATAACATTCGTATGTGTGTAGAATGTTTTTCTTTTTTCTGTTTTAAATTAAGGAAAATATGGGTAGACGTATAATTTTTTTTTTCCGATTCTGACGCTAACAACGTGGACGAGTGTCATTTTTTTTATTTTCTTCAAAAAATTTTTTTAACAGTACCCTGAGAAGCTAGTTTTAGTTTAATGTATTTATATAAAATAATATATGTATAATTTTTTTTCAAGTTGGTTTCCTAACGTGAGCTAAATGTCATTTTTTTAATTAATTAAGAAGTTAAATGTGCCATAAGCTAAACATTTTTTTTTTCCGAGTTTGATATGTATGAAATGAATATTTTATATTTAAAAAGTTAACACGCCGTCAGTTGTTTTTTTTTTTGTGTGTGATTAGAAAAGAAGATTTCAGAGTTAAAGTAATTTTTTTTCCCTAATGAGTAGTTCCGTCATGGCCAGTACGCCATATTTTTTTGTCGTAGAAAGTAGATAGCTTCGATAAGGCGGAAGTGTCAAATATATACCCACCCGCCCTCCCTTAAATTAGCTTTCGTACTTTAGATTGTTTTTAGTATCGCTCAAATATGAAAAAGTTGGAATAATAATGTTTTTCTCGAAATATAGTATAAACGGTAGTGTTAATATGTTGAGTAAAAAAAAAAAAGTACAGTTACATAATAGATTTTTATTTCCGTTTGCATAAATTTTTGTAAATATCTTAGATAACCTTTTTTTTTTTCGTTAATAGAATTTTTTTTTCATAGATTGAAAGCTTTGATAAGTCAAAATTACACGTGTCAGTGTATGGTGTTAACAAACATTTTTTTTCACTTTCTCTGCATTTCGTTTTTATATAAAATGAATGCTATAATCATGCAAAATTCTCGTTCACTGTTAAATATTTTGTAATTACGTGTCCTACCAAATATATATAAGTTTTGTTAATAAAATAGCAAACTTAATTTTCAACTTAATAAACAGTAAATGCGTATGTCGTTTAATTTTCTATTTTTGTATAACATATATGTCAGCCACCCTTTAGTTAAGAATTTTTTTTCTCCATTTCGGATTATGCTATTGAATCATTTATTGAGTAACCGTTAGGTGAAGACCTTTTGAGTAACCGTTAGGTGAAGCCCTTGTTTTTTTAGTGATCGTTTATGAAGATTCCTTGAGTAACCGTTTAGGTGAAGACCCCTTACACTTTAGAGTTCAGAATTGCTGAGTAGCCTGAAATAATAGGTCTATGTCTGCAATTGTTGTTTCCGTGTCATAGTTGTGACCAGCATTACTTGCCTGAAATAATAGGAGTATGCGGTTTGCAATATGACATTTTTCTAATAAAGTCAGGTACATAATAATAAAAGAAATATTTGTATAGGTATATCTGTTTGTATATTTATATGTAGTCATATATATGCTTATTTGGTGTGTACATATTCATATATATGGGTGTATATGGTATACACTTCGTTATAGTTTGGTAAAACCCATTTTTATATAAATGTTTTTTTGAAACAGTTTTTGATCTCAATGCGTGATTCTGTAAAATTGCTTGATAATTGTTCATCTATTTCGGGTTGTGACCAAAATGGTAGTTGGTTTCGATCCCAGGTTCATAATTCGGAGTGGCAGTTATCATGGGATTTTACTTCTATTTTTAATTTTTTTTGTATATATTTTATTTTGTTAATCGTACTTTAGGCTGTTTAAATTTTTTTGTGTGTCATGACCAAAAATGGTAACTGGTTTCGATCCCAGGTCAGACAAATTACCGTACTTAGTTGTTATACGTCTTAGATTTAAATAATATTGTGTCATTTAAAATAGCATTTACTTATTCATGCAGAGATTATTTTTTTTCGTTCAGCAGAATCAAATTAAATTTTTTTAAAGTGAACTGAAACGCAAAGTAAAATTTTAATTGCATTGAAACTTTATAAACCCTTATAAATGTGTGCTTGGATCATTATCCATTAATATGTATATTTGATATGGCCATTGTCTTGTCGACTGGCGCCCTTTTCAAATAAATTTGTCGGCAAGTGCAATTTCTCATATCAGATGTCAAATAAACTAAATTATAGTAGATGATCAAAATAACAATGTATGCTTAGTGAGCCAAAATAATTTTAAACATGACATGTATATTTTGCTCACATATTTCTTTATATATATATACTTGTATTAATGTAAATGCATTTTTTAGTTGTTTCAGGTGTCAGAGAAAGCCAGGTCAAGCTGTAAGTGGATTATTTCAGTTATATTAACATAGCAATGATATTTTAATGAAATATAAATAAAGTAAAGTGAGGAGAATAATATGTGGTATAGTTATTAAAGACAGACACGGCAGGATTTTTTATATTTTCATGTATAAACAGATACATATAGGCATAGGGTTAAAATAGGACCTCGTGAGGTAGGCAAAGTTAATTTCTGAAAACATAAATAAAGAATTTAGAATATTGACTTATTTTTTTATATAGAACTAAAATTTTTTCTGCACATACAGGATATAGCTCCTAGATATACATAATACAATATACTTATATAGATTGTATTAAAATACGTTTAGAAATAAATTGTGACTTTCTGTAGCAAAATAGCAAAAAAAATGGACCAACAGACGGACGCACATTATGACAGCGAGGAGGAGGTAGTACTCAATATTCCCAAGAGGCCAACAGGTACTCATAATGAAGAGTATAACTTTGATGCTTTCATCAAAGAAGTGAGACATGAAAGGGAAATGATGATGAACATGTTTCAAGAATTCATGAATGTGACATCACAACGACTGAACCGTTTGGAGGAAAACATGGGTCTCCAGCAACAACATACCAGAACAAAAGTATGGCCAGATGAGGATACTCAGTTAAAATGGCAACAGAAACAAGATGATACACAACCTAAATCATTGATCGATAATGAAGTAGAGAAGGATATGTATGCCTGGGACACGTCGGTCAAGCATCAAATACAGGAGGGAGAAGACAATGGACAGATGGATGTGGATAAAAAGGAAATGAACAGTCATCAACAGATCAATCCAATCAAGGCGCAACAAGGTAACCAAATCCTTACGCCTATAATAATCAATCCGGTAACGTCTCTGGTGGCAAAATTCGTACATATACAAGGTTTTAGAGGGGAACCGGGTGGAAACCCTAGACACCACCTTGATAGTTTAAAGATGTTTTTCAAGTTCCAGAATATGACTGAACAAGAAAAAGTGGCGATCTCCAGTCATCATTTAAAAGAATCTGCCAGAGACTGGTGGAATACTCTATCTATACAACCGCAAACATTTATGGAATATGAGAAGGCAATAATGTCAATGTATTGGAGTGCAGAGCGGCAGGAAGGTTTGATGTATTCCATAATGCATGAAACATACCCAGCTAACCATCAAGAGACTTATGCTCAGTTTTTTGTTAGGCAGGTAAATCGCATTAAAGCCCTAACTGCATTCAATTATCCAGAAATGCAGATAGTAAGGATGATTAGACACAACATGCCACCCTGGATTAGGAAAATATTAATAGGCACTCAAATGCAGGATATTCAAGGCACGATTCGGATACTAACTGACATTGATTATGGGAACTTAGAAGAAAACCAAAATGATAGGGTCATGAACCCGTCCAAAAATACAAGGCAGTATATACCACCGGATCCCGGAAAGTTTAGAAATTAAAAACATAAATATAGATAGTCAGACTAAAACAACACGGACTTAATTTAAAATATAGGAGAGTGAATGATGGATAAACCGTTTTATAGTAACATATAGAAAGATTATTAGTAGTAGCAAATTAAACATTACAGTGAACAAAGAGTAGGCTTGAACTCACCTGGTACAAATTCTTACCTCTGACCTGAAGCAACAGCATTTTTTTTTTAAAACATTTTTTTTTTGCTCACTAACTATTGGGAAATGAAGCAATGGATCTGAAGTCCGATCCATGCTTCACATCTTCCTATAAACTTAATGAGTATTGTAGACCTAAATTAAGTTTATAGTTCAATATCAGCAGGGTTTTGCATTAAAGTTAAAAATAATTATGCTTATTAAATGTGTATTGCAGTTAAATATTTTATTTTAAATAAATTTCATTCTATTGATAAAAATTGCGTAACCTGTTAATCAAACATATATATACATCTAGCGTATATATACGAGTTAATGCAAAATTCTGCTGAAATAAAATGCTTATTCTATTGTAAAATAATAATATATTGTTGTTCAAATTTTATTAAAATATTTAGTATGATTTGATTTTGAGATAAGCCCACCAACATTTCTGAAAGAATGTATATTTTAATTAGTGAGCCGTTCAAGTCTAATTAAAGATGGCATTTTCTTTCTTGCTTTTTAATTAATAGAATTCCAACTTTAAAGTAAGAAAGTTAGAGTAAAAAATTGAAGTTATTTTTAGAACGTGTTGCTTTGAAACAAAGGAGCATGGGGAGGCTTATCAAGATCTCAGATCATACAAACAATGGAAGGTAGCTGGCAGAGAAAGTATAAATAGTAGGGAGAACAAAAGAGATGATTATTCAGACTTTTCTTTAGGAAGGAGTCATTTGATTCTGATTTTGCTTGTGAAGGCGATTTATTAAGATTTTTCTTGCTGTTTTATTTCCAAGTTTTCTGGAACGTGCATTCAGATTTCTCTTGGGAGAAATCCGTCAGATTTTGCTTCACATTTTAGCTTGTGCTTCAAAAAAAGTTATACAGCTGTCATTTTCAAACAATGGAGAAGTTGGAACCTGCTCCAGTTAAAACCAACCGTATTTTGAGGAAAATGGATATGCTTGGCTAGGCAAATCATAGCTTTGCCTATCGCCGAGGTTCCTAAATACCATCCAAAAATGCCTTAACATCCAATCAATAACCATATGAACTCTATGCCGTGTCTGGAGAACTTTTCATGGAAGCCATACTTCATATTTTCATTGTCCGGACAAACACCTATCGTCGGTCGGATCAAGCCACGGACGCCGTAGGGAACATCACGGAAAAAGGACGGTATCGTATCTACTATATTAAACTATCTCGTATGCTACTTTTGATTCATATTGTTTTATTGTTGTATTGAAATATATGTCTTTGCTATGTAAACATTTTATGAATTAACCTTAAATATATTTTTGGATCATCTAGCTATATGTAACCTTTTTACCTTCGCTATTCTTCCTTACTAACCATTGTAAATATTTAGTATTTCGTTGCGGTTAAATTTAATAGTTAACTTTTTGTCATTTGAAATCTCTTTCCAATTTTATTTATGTTGTTAATTAAATCCAAGTCAGTTTCTTTTGTGTGCCAACTTGATCTCTTTGATAACACCTCTTTTTGTCCGCCATTTGTTTATCACGTATATTTGATTTAGCTATATACGTTCTAAGTCAATTTTAAACACGGTTTTTAGCGCAAAGCCATAAGAAATGCTTTGCGAAAGGTTTTTATTATCTATCGTACTTTATCGAGAAGATCGAGTTGGAATTTTTTTAATAAAATTGGGAAGAAAAGAATTTGACCGCAAACCTATTAACTTGTTTTCTTTTTATTGTCTAACTAGTTTGTTGCAGTAATTTAGGGGAATAGCGGAGGCCCATTTAAAGCCTTATTCATATTTTAAAGCCATTAATTAAACATTATTTAATCATCAAAACTTGAGTTTCTTAGTTATATTAAATGCTTTATTTTTACTTTTCAATGATCCAGGCACGCAAAACGCAAACACCACCACATCTTTTTATGTACTTTACACATTTAGCTTTTAGCTCTTTAGGATTTCCCGTCCATGTCTCTACCGCTGTTGCTAAGCTTTGTGGCCGGTTGAAAAATAATTTATGCATGGCTCAGATGGTGTTGTTTGTTTGTGATCAGGCCTCGAGAACAGGCGAATGGGCAGAGGTCATATGTATTCTTGATTTATATCTCGCATATGGTTGGCCTTGAGGTACTTTCGCCTAGTATTCGAACTGGGTTAAATCTACACACATCATCTGACTGTCACATTATTTAATTGGTATAAAGTCACTTTAGTCAATTTTATTTATTCTTGATAAAGTTGGAAAATGTTTGGCCTTTTTCATCGTTAGTTAAGATAACAAGATTGCTTGGTTTTATTTTAGAAGATTAAGAGCCAATCTATTGGTGTAATATTTTGGGTAGACATACAATTCCTTTTCTACTCATAATAACAAATATGCTCCTAGGGTACTAACATCATTTTCATTTAAGTGTTTTTCATGATTAATTTTAATTATAAGTTTTATAATTGTTGAGTCAATAAGATATTATCTTAATGGTTAGCTCATGTCTTATTGCTATTATTATTTTACTAGGATTACATTCTTGCTAGGTTTTCAAGAAATAAAGAAAAAAAAAACACAAAATTAGTGATTATGAGATAATTCATCATAAAAATGCCTGAGATTTATTTACTTATAAGATTATTTGAAAAAAAATTGATGTAATTTAAGGTCAAATTATTTTATGAAAGAGCTGCAAAAATAAAAGATTACATGTGTTAATTTAATAAAAGAAGAACCTTAAATCTGGCCATTGAAGAAAGTTAATCATGATAATTATAAGATTTAGTGATATTTTGAGGAGGTGTTGGTAAAAGAAGATTTGAAATTTTAACCTAACTCTTTTGTGTCATATGCTTAAAATATTAAGAGTTATTAGATTTTTAAAAGAGAGAGTAAGAGAATTCTCTTCTCAGTTTACTGTTTTTGCATTTGTCTTATGAGCTAAATGGGCTAAATGGATAGCTTTTCATCATATTTATAAGGCTTTCATCATATTTATAACTTTTCTGGAATAACAAATCATCAGATTGCAGTTTGAGAAATAGACATTAGAAGTATGGTACTATTTTGGAAATGTCATATTTAAAGACTATTACTCAGGTTGCTTGCTTATATTTATCATTGTTATATTTTTCTCTCTCTTCTTTTAAAATGTATAGTGTTAACATAAATAGTAGTATAATTTTATGCTAAGTAGTGATATATTTATATACCAAAATATAAGTTATGTCTTACTAAGTTTGAATTTATATTTTTCAGCATAATAATTATTATTTTAATTTAAAATATTCATTTTTTAAAATTTATTGATTACAAGTTAGTTATTAAAAGAAGAACACATCCTCATTTTTAATCTGTTACAAATTGTGCTCAATTTAAGGAACATTATTAAACCAGGACTATTCTTTCATGGCCCACATTTTTAGTCTAATACAATATATAGATATGATCATAAACACTATGGTCTATATCATCAGTAGGTAAATCACAAAATCACTTGCTAAAAATTCATTAAATTCAACCTTTCACTTTTTCATGTCATTTCATCATTAATCTCCTAGAAAAAGAAACTCTGTATTAAAGAAACTAGTAGTGGATTGTTTGGAAGAATTATCCAAAATATATCACAGAATAATGGAAAATATAAGGTGCATCACTGCTCTAAGATTCCAATATAGATTTTAATATTTTAAAATTAATATTATATTCAAAAATAATTGTATTAATTTTATACAAGTTATATTTTTGAAAATATCATTATTAATGTGTTCTATGTCAATCATTTAATGAAACGATGTGAAAATGTTTTTTAATAAAATCTAACATGCTGTTATTTCTGTACACTTAACACTAAGATCTAATATATGTAGCTGTATGTAGACTAATGAAATATCTAAAAATGGTTACTTTTATAACTTACTTTTAAAAATATTTTCTCATTGTTGCTAAATATTTTTAAAAAGTGATACTAATATTAGAGATGTAGACATCTATTGGCATAATTCATACACTAAAGATTTTAGTAATAGTTTTAACAAGGCTGTAAACCTTAGCAATGAGCGTCTGAAAAAATCGTCACTAGGGACCTCTGTAGGTCTTTAAAACACATGCTTACACCTACAGAGGTCCCTAGTGACGATTTTTTCAGATGCTCATTGCTAAGGTTTACAGCCTTGTTAAAACTATTACTGAAATAATAGTGAGCGTTTAATAAAATTTATAATTACTAAAGATTTTACCAAATTCAAAACATCTAATATACTCAGATACCACAATTAATCATGAAATTACTCATCCAAAAATGCTATATCTACTTCTGGATAAATTGGCCTTTTTTTAATTTAAAAATTCATATTTTCTTATTGTCTAATTGAGATTTAACTCAGCTGAAAATATATCTTTTCAATATTTGTTTTAATAAACTTATAATTTTCTCACTCTATGGAATAATTTAAACTGCATAACATGGAATAAAACAACTCATTGTTTTAAAAAATGTAGGCGTAAATAACGTTAATACTATTAATAAAACTCTCTTATTTTTCCATATGTGTGTGTGTGTGTGTTTTATGAATGGTTTTATCTAAAATATTTATATTAACAATAATGAGCTCAAGCTTATTTTGAAAAGTTTTAGCTACCTGCAACAAATTTCCAAACTTTACTTAGATTTAATCATTAAATCAGTACCCAAATTGCTATAACATGAATCCTTTCTATATAAAAAAGGTGTTTTTTTTTTTTTTCAATTTCGCCTCATTTTTAAATAACTTAATAAAGAATTGTATTTTCTAACTTCATCTTAATTAACACAATTTTATAGGATTCCATAATGTTAAACAATTATTTTGAAATTTGCTATAATATATTTATAGAATTTTAAAATGCACTATTTAGTGTAGTTGCTAATAACTTAAACATTTTTTTTTGTCACCGTTTTACATTGGCTGTAGAACTCTTCATATTGAGATACAAATGATGACAAAGTGTTATTATTTGTTGCTGTATTTTATTAACTAATTACTTCAACATACTCTCAAAAATAAATTTTACAAATAAAATTCTAGATACCAAAAGATCCATTAAAAATATTATAATGTAAAATCCAACAACTCAATCCTTTAAAACAAAGTAATGAATCCTTTTTTTTTTGGAAACAAATGTTATTTTTTAAAGCAAAAATTAAATTATACAATTATACTCTACTAATCACTTTAGAGCTTTACCCATTAAAACAAAATTCAATCCCAAGGTTAATTTTTATCATTAATTTCTAAACTTTGAGTTTTAACACATGATGTATTTAGACAATACATTACCAATAATAGTGTAGAAGATTTTGATTTTAAGAAATTTAATATCTTTGTTTTGTTAAAAATGTATTATTGTAAAATTACATAATATTCAGAATTTTCAAAATGCTCAGAAAATAGAAAGTCTAATATTTACCTTGGATAAGCATATAATCTTTCTTACAAAATACACTACACTTTCTACATACTTTTGGAGCATAATCTATCTTTGTTAGGCAGTTAAATGATTTAATTACATATTTGTCTTTGGCACACAAAATGTCAATGTTAGATAAAAATATATATAAAATTAAAAGTTTAATATTCCTTAATAATGTAATGCAGAACTAACATATCCTATTAAAAATACTTATTTAGATAAATGATATTAAATGAATAAATAACTCAGATTTTTAGACTTTAATTATATGTATATATATAAATATAATGAATGACTTAATGGTGCAATGGTAGCATATCTGTCTAAAACTTATACTTTAGGCGAAATTTGGAATGAAAAAATTTGAAATTTCTGTACCACAAAGATATGGATTTTTTTCCCCAGACATCTGGCCATGCCATAAAAATTTGCAGTTAACCACTTAATATTATTTGGCAATTAAGTACTTAGTACAAAATAATATACAAAATTTTATTAAGTAGCAATTAATAGATCTGATGAGTATTACATTTTCTTTTATCTATGAGATTCTGTTGAAAAAATTTTTTCTCTAAAGTGGGCTATTTAAAAATTCTTTACATATGCATATCAAAATAATACTTTATATTTAAAATTAGGTTTGCAAATATAAAAGGAATATATGTATTTGATTTTTTAGTTTTTATAAAGATATCCAATTGGAGTGAATGTCCAATCATACTTTGATGTAAACTAAATCTCTTTAAATATTGCTAATAATAAAAGTATATTTAAATCTAAGTATGATTGTAAATCCATTTTGATTAATATCATTTGTCAGATTGATCATCATAGGTAAACAAATTCAAATATTCATTTTTCATATATGCAAAGCTAATTTGATAGTAGATGATAGAATGCAGATATAACTAGTTTGGAATAATAATAATAATAATAATAATAATAATAATAATAATAATAATAATAATAATAATAATAATAATAATAATAATAATAATGATGATGATGATGATGATGCTGCTGCTGATAATAATAATAATAATAATAATAATAATAATAATAATAATAATAATAATAATAATACCCACAGACAGACCACCCCCTTCATATGGATATCTATCCACACTGATTGAAGAACTCAAGCCAATATACAACAAAATATCACTCAATAATGACAACAAGTATACATACTGGGACATTTACAATATACTACATCCCAACCAGACACCCAATCTACATCCATCAGTTCTTGGAATAGACAACAGGCAGCTACTGCAACAATTCAGAAAATGGTCATTAGAACCAAAATTATTCGATTTTCTACTTAAGCTTAATCTCAATGCTCTACCCACAACCCATTTCCTTAGATTTCATAGATTCTATACCAATATAGACCCCATGTGCGGACTATGTCATAGAGAAGAAGAGACACAAGATCATTTTCTTCATTCCTGCAGTGCCCTAGAAACAATACGTCACACAATGTTTACCACATACAGAAAGGCTATCATTTCAATAGATGAAATAATAAATACATTTAAAAAAGGCAATAACCCTGCTATTCGTGCAGCAACATACAGCCTTTATGCCTACTGGTGCACCAGATGCACTTTTGCACTTGCCAATAACCCTCGACGCCACCCAGCAACATATTCAATAAAACTAGAACTGTTAAGAAAAAGAGACAGCATCTTAGCTCAACCAGATATATTTGCAGCCACATGGTCACACTTGAAACAGAGATCCAGTCTATGAAATATAAAGACCAATAAGATAGATGATGACATTTTCAACATCAGCATTTTTTCCAACTTTAAAAAAAAAAAAAATGCAAGCATAAACTGAACTAGATAGAAGACCAAATTTAAAAACAAGAAAAAAAAAGGATGCAGAAAAGATAAAGACTTATATACTGAAAGTTGTAATTTGTTTTTCATTTGTAAAAAATCAATATATGACTCTGTAACTTTTTAGACTCAATAAAGTTTTGCTTTGAAACATAATAATAATAATAATAATAATAATAATAATAATAATAATAATAATAATAATAATAATAATAATAATAATAATAATAATAATAATAATAATAATAATAATAATAATAATAATAATAATAATAATAATAATAATAATAATAATAATAATAATAATAATAATAATAATAATAATAATAATAATAATAATAATAATAATAATAATAATAATAATAATAATAATAATAATAATAATAATAATAATAATAATAATAATAATAATAATAATAATAATAATAATAATAATAATAATAATAGAGAGTGTGCATGCATCAGCTGGTTTGGTGATCGTAGGTATCGGTAGGATACATTATATATTTCTAGTAATAATAAAACTAAAATTTTTTTTTATTTAAAATAAACTGTATTGACTCTAAGCAACCCAACATTCAGTATATATAGTTTTTTTAAACTTAAGAAAACTCCTCCTACGAGGAATTTGTGTGCAAGAATTTTTTTTACTCCAATATGGCAATCTCTTTGAACACAGCAAGCATTTTTTATGCTGACGCAATCAAAGCATCCATTAAAAAAGGAGATTTTACTCAGAAGGTGGAAAAAAATCAAACTCCGGTTTCAAGATTTTGTCATTCAACAATGAAGGATCTAATAAAACTAGATATGATTTCAGAATCTAAGCCATTACCAGTTAATACAATAGAAGAAGAGATCTGGACTAATAAAAGTCTAATAAAAATTTCTGAACGCTTTAATATGACCATCCCATGTGATTTGTTTATGTAGTTTAAACGTTTCTTTACTGACCGGTCTGTTATCCTTGCAATTACAGATATAAATTGTTCGCTGTATAGATTTCCTAAGGATTTGCTATATGAAGAATTAAGCACAAATAATTTATGGAATTCTATATTGTGCATTGCGGATCATTCAAATCCTCGCTATCTTGCTATTGAATTCTATAGCGAAGAACAAAAAAACAAATTTGATAAAACAATTAAAACATTAGGGAAATATGCTTTAGTAAAAGTTAACCAATATAGAGAAAATTTTATTACCAGCACAATCAAAAATACATACTTTAACTATACAATAAATGACCTCAATAAATTAATGCAACCATTCAGAGTTGTTGTTGCCTTTCAACCTATATATTTAAAAGGAACTCTGATACCAATCTATAAAAACAGTTATCATTTTAAAGTTAAATTAAATCAAAATGTAAATCCAAATGATATTCCCACTCTTATAACCGATCATAAAGCGCAGCTACTCTTAATAATTCATGGACTTAAACAACAATGTTTTCACTGCAAACAACGAGGGCATATTATAAATGCATGCCCAAAACTTAAATGTAAACACTGTGATATGAGAGCAACTTCAAGTCATCAATGTGAAAATGCACCAGTAAATAACACAGAATTCACTCCTCAACTGATAAGTGAATCAACTACAATTTGCTATCAAAATAAGCAAATTAATGACGATGTAACAGACGATCTAAACATCACCAGAGAGCAATCAGTAAATGACAAAAGTGAATCAATTTTACCCAAAAATCAATCATGGAATGACAAGGATAAACCAGTGTTACAAGAAAATAGCCCATCTCAACAAGAAATACTTAAAAGTGATTGCCAAAATCACAAACAATTAAAAATACCCCTTAACACTTTAATAGCCTGAAACGCGACACCGCGGTTGTCACCTTTAGATTGCTCTAACTCAGCCAATTTTTTAGTTACATTGATGAAAAAATACCCGTATTAAAGCTTAGAGCAAGGCCTATAAGATGCTGCCCTTTTTTGAATTATTTTACAAGTAAAAAATCAATACTAGGAGGGTTTTAAGTTGAACAAAAGAAGAAGGCCAGTTTTGATTGGTTGGATAATCTATTCCCAATTCTTATTGGCTGATGATTCCGTTAAATATTTTTTCACCGCTAAAATGAAAATATATGTTTTGGAGTGTTTTTTTATTATGTTTCGTACATATTATAAATAATTTTCATAAAATCTAATATTTCTAATAAAAATATAGTTATTTTACAAAAGTAGTAAGGTTTTATTAAAAAATTGTATACTTTACACGATTGTAAATTGAAAAAGAAACCAGCCGTAGCAGCAATTTTTGACATCTTGTCAAGAGGTTATATTGCTCCAAGCTGTTTATTTGATTTTCAAACAAAGATTAATGATTTAGAATATTTTTCTGGCATTATAATGTATTTTTGGTGTATTTTTTTAATAATATGCTGAAAGTATAATTATTTTGAGAAAGACGTTAAGATTTTTCCTAAAAAATTCTTAAAAAATTCGTAACGTGAAATCTGGGAGGGATCTAAATGATATTTACAATGCTTCTAATTCGCTCGTAATGTTTTCTTTGATTTTTCTGGTTTTGAATATTTCTATAAAATACAAATAAAAATATATTTTTGAAATAACTTTCGTTTACTTTCCTAACATTACAAATAATTAATATACTTTTTGAAAATGAAACTAAAATTAATATACATTAAAAGATGAAAATATTTGTATCAAAAAGTTTGTCACTTGACCAATTAAAAGTTTCAGAGTTTTACTTCGCTGGACCAATAACAAAAGTGATCCATGAAAGTGTTAACAAAACTTTGCAAGATACTATAGACTATCTAGTGCCTTGCCTGCCACCTACAGACCCGAAAATAAATGACACTGCCAACCAAAAACTAGGCAGACCATGAAGCAAATGAAGCAGAAAAAATGCAGTAGTGCCTATTGATCTCAGTGAAGATGATATGCCCCAGACATTAGATCATAAAAAAAATAAGAAAAGCAAATATGAGTTCAATGGATACCAAGTTTGAATGCACTTCAGATGAAGACCTTAGCACCAATAAAAAAACAAATGTGCAAAAATTATCACAGGAGGGAGGAAGTAGAACCTCCAAACATAAAAATTTTTTGTCATAATTTGTGCAAGTTATCGAAACTATATAAAATTATAATCTAATTACTGCATCAAGTGTGTTCCATTTTTATTGAGTGAAACTGTAATGAAAATAAATATAGCATCATTAAACATCCATGGATTAAACTCACTGGAAAAAAACTATCAATTAATAAAATGGCTTGAAATTATACAACCTCATTTGCTATGACTACTTGAAACAAAAATTTATAATAAATCTCAGATTAATCCATCTAACTATCTTAATAATCAAGGATACTCAGTATTCTACCAAGCATCATTTTCAACCTCAGCAGGAACAGGAGTAGTAGTAATGAAAACCTGCCCCTTCTATTCATTTAAAATTTTATATATATATAGATGCACACATATTAATTATAATCTTATATGATAGAACAGTTACATTGAATGTAGCATTTTTTTATTTACCTCCAAATCATACAGCAATTAATAAAGTCATTCAAATTATAAATTCCAAAATAGCATCCTCATTACATCCATTAATTTTACTTGGTGATTTCAACATGTATGGGTTTATCACAAAATGGTTGCACTTACTAGCCATACACTCATGAGTGGGGAAGGTTATCTCCCACAGAATTCAGCAACATTTAATAATGGCAGGTTTTCATCATTAATTGACCTGGTCTTCTAATCACCAGTGTTACATCACATGATCAGCCTAACAATAAAAACTCATCATTATCAGATCATTCTGCAATTATTGTTTCACTAAAGAATGATTTTATATACAGATCAATAACATCTATTAGTAACACAATTAGAGTGCTCCTTCCATGTCGAACCCCAGAATATTTATTCTCAGATATATATATATATATATATATATATATATATCTGATATATAAATATATATATATATATATATATAACTACAACCATTAAATGTCTGTATTTTTAAATTATATAATAATAATTCAAACAAATATATTTAATACAGTATTCAAAATTAAATAATATATTCTTTACCAGAAGTACTTTCAATTGTTTCACTGACAATCTTTTTCAACTGTTAATACAAACGTACAAAAAATAAAAACTTGCATTACCCATCATTCAATCTATTCAAATTTCCCACAATTCTGTTGTCTTTATATTTGCCGATTGTTTATTCATCAAACCACCTCTATTCCTAGATATCATCATTGCCTCTTTAATTTTACGTTTTTCACTACACCTTTCAATTTGAATAATTTTTATATCTCTATTATTAAATTTAAAACCATAATTACATGTTTTATTATGATCAAATATAATTGATGGAGTATTCATATTTACTGAAGATATATTTTCTTTCTGTACACGTTTATATAATGTCTTATGATCATTATATCGTTTTTGTAATGTACATTTGGATTCCCCTATATATTTTATTCCACAACCACATTCCAACATATATATGACAGAACTTAATTCAAACTTAGAAATCTTGGCTTTGGAGTTATTTATCATATCATTTATATTATTTGAAGAGAAAAAAGAAATTCTACACAAACCACTAAAAAGTTTATAAATTAATTTAGCTTGTTGATTAGATATAAAAGGAATAGAAATCCATTTATCACTTTTTAATTTACTTAATATTTTCTTATTATTACTCTTATTTTGATTATATTTTGTAATTGTATTATAAATAATATTCCTTCCATATATCTTCAAACTTCGAGACATTGAAATGGATCCAGTGCAAACATGGATTGCCTTTGTTAACATAATTTCATATACAGATGTCATAACAAGGGCTACCTCAGATCCTTCAAGGCTTCTAGCTCTTGTAGATGAAACACACAAAAGAATCACAAACAGTACTACAAATAAACAAGTCTGTTCAAATGTGATTGCCTGAAGAAACTTTATCAACCAGTCTCTGAAGAACTTAAAGAATACTTGGCAATTAAAAAAAGGAAACCTTTTTTGACACACAGACACACACATGGTCCAGACACTATATTCACTGGGCACTGGGACAAAAGCCATTAACTCGCACACCAACAGCAATTAAAATACAAGAAGATATAATTTCTGGTTACAACATGTTGCTACCTCTCTACACACATTTCAAATCCAAACTTCAAGAGAAGAAAAAATTCAGCCTTGCATCATTTTTTCTTGGTGAGCCAGAAGAAGATATAGTATTTACTCCCAAAGACTTTATTCAAAAATTAGCATCAACCCCAAACTCCAGTCACCTAGGAATGCATGGTAAACCTTGCTTTGTATTCAAGCATTTAGAAAAATTTACTGCTCAGTATCTGTGTAATCTAGCAAACTTTCTAACAAAAAAAAAATCCATCATATACATGGATTATACCCTATTTTACTAGTACCATTTATCAAAACACATGGAAAAATAACCACACTAAACAATCTAAGGCCCATATCAATGAGCCCTCTTGGTATCAAATGGCTGGAGTCAATCATTAAAGACAAAATAGAACCCTATATTATACCTATACTATCTAAAATGCAGTTTGCTAAGAAAGGCTCATCTACAATGCAAACAGCCTTTTTATACAAAACATTTATTGATTCTGTCAGAAATAATAAAAAAATATAGTCCAATTGTAATCCAACTGGATATAAATTCAGCATTTGATATGATTCCAATTGAACTCCTTGTTGAAGCATTAGCAGACACAACAATACCAAGATCCTTAATATATTTAATCACCAATCTTCCATTAAGTTGAGATATACATATTACACTTAATGGTAAGAATTCCCCCTCTTTTGTAGCTTACTGTTCAATTCTACAAGGTTCACCACTAAGTGCTCTTTTTTTACTTTCTATATCAATCCCTTACTGAATATGATAGAAAAAGAATTATCAGGCATATACATACCTGGTCTGAAAGCAAACATCTCCTGTATTGCCTACATGGATGATGTCTTGATTTTTTTAACTTCTAAAAAACAGATTCCAACTCTATTGAAAATTCTTAATTCATACACTAATAAATACAAGCTGGAGTTTAACATGGATAAATCTTCTGCATGGTCAATATATACAGGACAATTTCACATACAACATTTTAAAGGAAAACCCAGCTCTTTTGTGGTATTCCCCTTCTATTTGAGCAATCTAAAAATATGTCAACAAATACAAAACAAAATTAAAAATAAGATAGAAAATATAATTGATTCACTTTCAAAATCTTACCTTTCATTGTATTCAAAAGTATCCCTGTTTAATCTATTAATTATGACTCGAATCACATACTATTCTCCAATAATACTATACACTAAATCTTTTACTAGTAAAATAAACTCATTATGTAAAAAGTTGCTGTGGGAAAAAAGATTGTTTCAGTTTCACTAAAACGTATTCAAGCTCCTCTAATACAAAATGGTTTAGGACTACATTCAATACATATTTTTAACATTCAAAAGACATTAAATCTCATTTCTGCATGTATTTATTTATTTCCATACATGAAAGTGTTCTTCAAGATTACCCCAACAGATAAACCACCACCAACCAATGGATATTGGAAAACCTTGCTTATACTAATTCTTAACATTCCAAACATTATTTTTTCACCACCTCAAGATAAATTTAAATATTGGGATGTATACCAGATAATTTGCTCTCCCCTAAATGATAAAAGACCAATTTTAGACAATAACAATAGACAACTAACCTGAAAATTTAAATTCTGGTCATTAGAACCCAAACATTATGATTTTCTACTCAAATTAAATCTTGAAGCATTGCCAACATTACACTTTTGTAGATATAGAAGGCATTACATAAATACAGAAGACATATGCTGGTTATGTCATAGAGAAACTGAGACACAAGAACATTTTCTTTTTACCTGCCCTGTATTTGAAAATATTCGTTCATCCATACCATCATTGTGTGAACAAAGAAATTGTGACATTCAATCCCTTTTACAATCATTTGATAATGGTAGCTACCCACATTTTCGAGCAAGTACTTTTATATTATTTTCACAATGGTGTACAAGATGCTCCTTCATGCACAACAATAATCCAAGAAGACATCCAAACACATTCTGGAACAAAATGGAACAGCTCTGCTTAAAGGATGAAAAAATTATATCCCAAAAGATGTACACAGCCACTTGGTTTATATTACAGCCGCACTCAAAATTATAGATGGAAAAAAAAAGTCTAATAAAAAACAGAACTAAGAGTCTTACAAGTGCACAAAACTAATTGGATGTGTATATTTTAAAGAAAAAAATGTAAACTCAAATTTGTAAACCACGTGCATATCCTTTGTCTTTGTTGCCATCCTCCCCCAATTACAATTTTCAACTTATTTATACTAACTTCATCTGCATGTGGTAAAATAGTTATAAATGTAACTTTTTTCTTGTTATATTCAATAAAGTCCTTTGACAGATGATGATGATAATAATAATAATAATAATAATAATAATAATAATAATAATAATAATAATATCATCATCATCCATTGGTTAGTCTCAACAGATACTAGATGTTATAAATAAGATTTCCTTAATATTATACAAAATCTGTATTTACTTGTTTAAAGATACAGAAATGGAAGATTATTACTAAGACACATTTAATACTCACTGTTTCCTATTAGATTCCTTAGATATTCAGAGGTCAAGTATTTATTTTTAGATAGATAATATTAAACATTTAGTGATTGCTCTCTCAATATGCTAATTCATTAAAAATCAATTAACCGGGCATAGACAATTCCATTCTTATCCAACTTAATTGTTCATCTCTAAAACAGAAAGTACACTAAGATTAGAATTAATAATTTTTGTTTAGATTAGTTATCATTTTCTTAATTCTATTCTGAAATTGTCTATTCATGATTCACTTTCTATTTCAATCTTTCCTACCAATCTTTATACTACAATCTCCTTATAAATATATGATTCATTTTTACAATATTATCAACAATATCAGTGAAAAAAAAATATTTATTTTTTAGTCTTTTCTGTTTTTTCAAACTTTCTTTTCTTTATATTTTTGAAAATTAGATACAATGTTACACTAATCAAAGAATCACATGAATATTTTCAATTCCATTCAGATTTTTTGATTCGTTTGATGCTTAATCTTATATATGCTTAATGGATGAAGAGAAATATCACTGCCGAATATAATTAAAAGGTCAAACATTCAATAAACAATTTTATAGCAAAGGCTATTCAGCATGTCTTCACTGAAGTATGTTGAAAAAAAAAACCAAAGTTAACTACTGATTAATGAGGGTTTATGTTCTAAATAAAAATATTTCTTTATAAGTTTCTTGAATAAAAATTGTATGTCCAGAAAAATTGATTATGTGCTAATTATCTGAAAAATATTTTAAGATTATTTATAAGTCAATCTGAGTACCCAAAAGAAATTTAAGTTACATTCTGGTTTGAATCCTGTGTCAGAAAAACGACTAGGAAACATTGTAATATAAAAATGTGTGTTAATTCTTTGACTGAATAAATAAATAAATAAATGTGTAAGGTTCTATAACCAAAGGATAAATAATATTGATTATCGATATTATTATTCATTAAAATAATTTAAAACTCTAAGTGAACTTTAGTAAAATTATTACATTATCAATGCTCTTAAAATAATTACAGAAATCACTGAAGAGATTTTTGCTAAAATTAATTGTCTTGAGAAGATGGCTGAACAATAGCAAATTATGATCAAGTGTCCTCATTTGATTGTACCATCTAATTATTGTTTTCAAGCAATGAACATATTTGCCTATATGAGACTCAGTTACTGTAGTCAAAACATTTAATTTTTCAAAATTATTTGAATGCTGTTGAATATTGTTATTAGTACAGATTTATCTGTATTAAATAATAATTGCACCATTAAATTGTAATTATATATTTATATAAAAGATAGATGTGACTACTGTAGAGTTGGCCTATTAAATAACTACAATATTAAAATATTATCAGAAATCCATAAAAGAAGGTAAAAGTTGTCTTGCGTTGTTAGCCGAGAGGTATCGCAGCCGCCATGCAAGCAAGTAGTTTGTTGCAGACGGGTGTGGGTTCAGCCTCCCGGCAGATGCTATGACATATGAAAAAAAAAAAAAAGAAGGTAAAAGTTTCTATTATAGATTTATTTATGTATTAAGACGTAGAATATAATTGCAAAACATAAGATGTAGAGGGCGTGGCGCACGACACTAAGAAGACTCTCACATCAGCTCAAGAAGAAGTTCAAAGTATTGTAAGAAAATTTTTTAAAAGATTTCATTTCAATTATTCTAGGACCCAAGATTAAGTTACAATCTTGTAGCAGAGCGTGTAGCAGAGCGTTTTTTAGTTTAAATTGATTAAGTGATACGGAGAAGGTTTTATAACCTTCCCAAGATGGATGCTGACTGTCAAAGTCAGAATAAGCAAGCATTCAGTAGTATTAAATTTAATGACTATTGAGAAGTGATCAAGTAATTCCGAAAGTATTTAAACAATCTAAATCAATTAAAAATAGTTCAGAAAGATGTTTAGAGGTGAAAGAACTAAAGGAAGTTCAGAAAAAAAATGAAATTTGAGGGAAATAAAAGAACTGTTTTAAAGAAAAATTCAAACGGTACCAAAAATACGGTAGATATTGGGCTAAAGATCAATGAAAACATTGAGATACAGCAAATTAAAGTTGATACAATGAAACATAAGCTAAATATTAATGATACTGCCAAGTTTCATGGAAATCTATCAGAAAATAAAGTTGTGGGCGGGTCCGTCACAAAACTACTAAAGTCTAAAACGATAATTAAAAAACCACGGGAATTTTGTCACAAGAGAGGGCGCTGTGCCCCAAATTCATGATATAGAAGCAGAACTGGAACGAAACAAAGATGAATATCACCAAAGAGACTCTACATTGATCAATACAAGAATAAATATTGAAGGACAAACTAAAAACCTCAGGAAAAGTACACAAAGTAATTATCTAGACAAAACCATGACAATTAAAAGCCAAAGCTTGGAAAAAAATAGAGAAAAAGTTACAGAAGCCCAGAAGTATCCAGTTGAACCTGCTGGTGAGAGCAACAATACAGAACTAACACTTCCAACCTTTGCAGAAAAATTAAAAAAGGATACTAAGACTTCCAAATGGCAAGGTTTCAAAACCCCATATGCCAATGGCTTTCAAGTGGAGCAGGGGATTATGGGCCTTGAGACAAAGCTAGAGCTAGTGGTCAGAGGTCATGAAAACAATCTGAACAATGCAAAGTATGGGAAAACTAGTCATGCTGGCATCTCCCATGAGAATAAATTTGAGAATGGCTTAATATATCATAATGTTGAGTCAAGTACAAACAACTCTAATCAGGATAGAAATAATTTAATTCCAGAAGACTTTCAATCAGTCAATGATGAATTTAATAATAGAATTCCTCAGAAATTGTTTAATTCCTTTCTTAGCTTCCAGAATCAGCACAACAAATAAAAAATGTGAACTTTTCATATTTCCAATAAATGAGCTATTTGTCTTAATCAAGGACTTAAATATCATTGATTCAATAAGAAGGGTCTACTATCATCCTAACAAAAAATATGTTACACTAGACTTTGAGAACACTTTAGCCAAAGAAAGATTCAAAAGATCTCAAATGTTTCTAGATGGAAAATATTTAGTGAAAATTGACCTGGAAAGACCAAGATTGATAACAAGTATGATGCAGAATTGTCATGTGGCATTTGGAAAAGATAAATTGCAGGGACTATTAGTACAGTTTGGCTCTATTGAATGGTTCACTTTCCTAATGGAAAGAAGAGCAGGGATTCAGCTGCCATCCAATAACGCAATATTTACAATGAGGCTGACTAAAGGTATCAGTCCATTGGATATACCATCTATTTTTGAGCAGAATAAAAGCCCAATATACATAGTAATTTGAGGAATTCAACCACAGTGTTATGGATATGGAGACCCTGGCCATTTAATTAGGGCTTGTCCAAAAAGAGTATGCACAGAATGTGGGGAAAGCTATAGTGGATTCCACAAATGTACAATAACATCAAGCAATTCTTCACTTATAAATCAACAATTAGAACTAAAATCATAAGAATCTCATTTAAAAGATAAAGTGAAAACAAATAAGCTACATTATAAGGAAAATCAAGAAACCTTGCACAGTATATTTGAAGATGGAACAAATGCAGGTGAAGCTAGAGATACAGCCAAAGAGATAAAGAAACAATCAGCACAGGCAGAACTGACCAACTCCGAATCAATACAATCTGAAGAATGTGAAGGCACATTAGAAGAAAGGTCAATTAAAAGAAGCTAACATGTTCAGTGATACAAAACTAAGTGAGAATGGTTCAACTCAAATGGGTAAAATGACACAAGGTGCAAGTTTCAAGAGGAAAAATAAGAATGGCTCTGGCTCGCAAACTGATGAACATAGTGTTGTGGGCTCAAACATCGAACTGTGTGGTGAGCAAGAAAAGAAAACTGAGGGTCTCTCAAGGAGAAAGAGAAAAAGGAAAAGAAGACAGAAGAAGTTTGCTCAACAGGAGTCAGGGGATGACATGGAAACTGAATCAGAAGGCCAGATAGTCAATGACCCAGAGGTAATGGAACATGATATTTTAGCTCATCCCATGATCTTCAAATGTATTGTTGAATCTAAAGGGGCATGTCTTTTTTGGAAGGGGCATGTATGTAGCAACAGTGAAGTAGGGCAGATAATATCAGAAGAGGCAGATAATCCAGAGGAAAAAATCAATAACATAGAAAAGCAGTGGAATGATGAGGCTTGCAGTGACAGGTCCAGAAGCAGGCAAGGTGAAGCAGTGCAGGCTATTGTAGAAAAATCTGATAATCCTGTTGAAGAACTTGATAATGTAGAAGAGCAATGGAGCATTGAGGCTCATAGTGACAGTTCTGGAAGTGAAGAAGTAGATGGCTATCCAAAGGAAATGCAGCAACAAATTAGTACTAGTACTAGTCCTGTGTGTACTGATGAAACAGAAGAAATCACAGATGATGAAGAAATAAGCTCACAAGAGGAATATTTTGAAGAAAACTCTGAACAGGAAAGCAATAGAAATTCAGAAACGGATTAAAATATGAATTTCATAAATGCAGTTTATACAAAGACATGGCAACATAGATGAAGTTTTAAGGATCTGTGAATTAAAGGACTTGGCAATTCAAAGACTCTTATGAATCAATGGAGAAGACTAGGGTTATTGACTGTAGTATGATCTAAAGATTCCTTTTAAACAAATGTATTTACATCATGTAGTGGGTGATCAGTCACCTGCATTTTTTTTCCTTAATAAAAAAAAACAAACAAACAAGAAAATTGAAGAATAAATATAAATGTAAAGTCATACATATTAATAGCGTGCCAATACATTTGCGCTAGATATTATGAAAAAAAAAATTAAATAGATTAGAAATTATTTTTATTTGGATGCTATAAGATAATAAACTTCCTATAAAAAGTTCTAATTTGAGATAGAACAATAAAATACTCAGTTGTCTGTACAGTATTTTCAATAAATTATTTTATTTTATAATGCAATGCTTCCACAATTTACATTATTCCATTTCTTTTGATTAGAAATCTCTCGAACAAACGGTATAACTTTTTTCGTTATTCTAGCCTTATTGCTTATTTTAACTATTTCAATCAACGCATTTTAAATAAATTTTAGTGATTTATGAATAGTTTTTAAATAGTAATTATAATCCCGAAAAAGCTACGTATACTTCTTTAGGCTTTTTTTTTTTTTGGTAATCAGGTCCTTCTAGTAAAACATTCCATTGCTTTTTCAGACTGAAACAACTTTTACATTTAAATAAGTGAACCATAAAATGATTCTCATTGTTAATGATAGGGATTTTGCTGTAGTAGTAGTAGTAGTAGTAGTAGTAATAGTAGTAGTAGTAGTAGTAGTAGTAGTAGTAGTAGTAGTAGTAGTAGTAGTAGTAGTAGTAGTAGTAGTAGTAGTAGTAACAAGAACAACAACAACAATAAAAATAGTAATAATGATAATAATAATAATAACCAAGGCATAAATATGTAGACATAATGTAACCTTTATAGACAATAAAGAATATTATTCAAACATAACAACAATGATGATGTTAGAGATACAGGTCAATAATAAAATAATAGATTGTGCCTGTTGCAGTAATAATTAATAATAACATCTACAACATAATATCTTTAAATATTGATAATATAGCTTAAATAATGTTAAATATGAATTAATATGGCAATAAAATAATAAATATTATTTAATGTCACTCTCAAGCTTTTTTTTATATTAATAACCAATCAATTTTTTTGATATTATTTCAAACTCAAATTTTTGATGCTTTGGTGATAATTAATCCTTTTACCTTTTTTTGTTCTATATTTATCTTTTTAAAAGTTTTTACTTTTTTTTTATTTTTAAAAAACTAATACTAATATATTTGTGAAATATGAAGGGGTGGAATGGTTTGAAGCCTATCCATTAAAGTATGAAGATTGGCTAACTTAATATAAACTGAGCTTTGATTGTATATATGTGTGGAGAATATAATCTGGATCAACTGACGAGTGCTGGTTTAGCACGAAATACGAATATAGATGATTATTTATCTTTTCGACGACGTGTGTATGATCAAATATAGCAGCGATATGACATAGCATGGATGATGGTTGAGGGTCGTGTGAAAGTCTGAGTCCAAACCCCCTATACTAATAATTTTTATATATTTATTTAAGAATAAATATTCTTTTTTTTTCTGCTTTTTTATTGTTACGCTTAACATATTTCTTCAATTTTTATTTGTATGTTATTATACTACATGTATTTTTTTAATTACAATTTTATCACTCAATATAAGTTAAAACAAATGAATAAAATCTTGAAAACAGAAGTGGCTAATATATCCAAATAATTGTGAGCTATAGCAGTAGAACAACAACAACAACAATAATAAAAACTGTCTTATTACCTTATATCCAAAAATTAAAATTAATAAATATATAAAAATTTTATACAAAGGCCCAAAATTGGAAAAACTTCATATTTCATTATATTTTTATGGATTTTCTTAGAATTTCCTCTTTAAATACTTATGATATAGGAAATACATTTGTTTTGTAAAAAAAAAATCGAGTGGATTAGCAGAATCATGAAATTTAAATTCAAAATCTATAAATACTGCTCATTTACGTGTATATATATATATATATATTTGCTTAAAATTATATGTAAACAGTGGAAATATAATCTTTCTACTCTGTTAATATCAATGTAACAATCTCTCTGTCTTTTTTTTTAGATATTCCAGCAAATGCAAAATGATCATTGACATATTTTTTTATCATTCTTATATAAATGGTAAATCTGTTAACATAATTCATGAAAATAATCTCCTTCAATGCAGTTATGTGAATTAATAATATAATATCAATAAATAGTAAGTAATAAAAACAATGATTCAAACTAAATGTAATCATTAGAAGGATGACTTTTCCAAATACTGTTAATATCATGGAACCAACTAACAAAAATCCTAACTCGTTTGGATTTGAACTTTAAAAAAAATATAAAATTGTTATGATGTCAACCATCCCAAACTTTTTCAGGCCACTGCTCCCTTTGCAAGACATACATTTTGTAACACCCTCCCCTAAGTATAACAGTTTTCTATATTAAATCTGCTTGATATTTTTGACATAAATAATAATTAATGATATTGTCCCAGATGATGCCTACCCCATAATTCATATAATGCATACAAGATATAACATGATGTCAATGTCACACATCATACTCAATATCAATAACAAGAAAAAAACAAAATTTAAAGTTATTAAATTTAAGTTTAAATGAGTGAAATCAAACCAAAATCGATCATATTTCCTGATTTCTTCCTATCCAAAAGTCTAATACTGCTAATTGGTACCACAATGTTTTAGGAAGTATATCTTTGAAAGGCTGAACCTAAATTTCACCTTTGTGTACCACTTTTGAGAAGAAAAAAAAAACACTTTCAAAAAGGAAATATCACTGTCAACAAAACACCCCCACATAAAAAAATCAAATTAGCATGTCAATAAATTTTCAATAATCAGGTACAGAGATTACAAAAATAATACTAATAATTTCATGCAAAATAAGTTTCTCTTTTCTCAAATAGAACAGTGTGTTAAAAGCATACAACAACAACAACAAACAAATATGTAAATATATTTATGCCTCCGCATACACACAAGCATTCCAGAAATTAATTTGATAGAACTGTTTCAAAGTAGAAAAATCAAATAATAATTTATAGAAAACAAAAAAAAAATACAAATAATTATAAAATACAATAAAATTTATGGCAACAAGACATAATGATAATAAATAAAAAAAATTATATCATCAGGCTTCATTCTGGTTTCTTTCCATTAACTATCACCAGACTTAGTAATTTTTTAAGTGCACTATAAACCACAACAAAAAGGTGATGATGGCTTCCCTTCTTCACAGCAAAACATAGGCATTAAAGTATTCATTATCATCATCTAGGATGGCAGCAGTGTAGGAGTCTGGCTGGTGCACTAACATTAGCATTTTAATGATAAAATTTAGGCATTTTTATATTTCTCAGCTTTCTCTAGAAATATTTATAATAATGATAGCAGCCAACCAAGAGTCAGTCAATCATGCAATTCTAGACAGACTATAATTTGAAGCTAGGCTCAGCTCTGCCTTCTTTCATAAAGTTCTCCACTGCTTTACGACTAGAATATTTCTCTTAGTTCAGCAAACCCTTAACTGCCCAGCAATGAAAACATAACAAATAAAACAATAAAGCCAGAAGAACCCCCACTCATCACCTGATGATAAGCTTTTATTGCTCACCTATAGCAATATGAATTGAGTATCCCTCTTTCACTATTACAGCTGTTATTTCCAATTTCTTGGATAATTGATCATAACACAAATGATATAATTTTTTACACCTTTTTATGTTTCACTTCTTTCATTTTCCACTCATACTCTTTTAATTCCTCAAGAAGTTCTGTTTTACATATATTTTCTAATTTTTATCAAAATAACTTTTTCCAGATTTACAAAAGATTCAAAACAAATCTGAGATATGTCAAATTTTTAGATTCTCTCAGCTGATATTGGCCTTAAATTACATTATTTTTTTAACAAAAAATATAATGCACAGGATGATCACTTCTACTTTAAAAACAAATTTTATTAGGTCTAAAAAAGGTTACATTTGTCAAGCGTTGATAGCCGAGAGGTCATCGCAGCCGCCTAACAAGAAAGTAGTTGGTTGCAGACGGTTGTGGGTTCGCGTCCCGGCCGATGCTATGACATATGGGGGGGGGGTTACATTTTGTATAAAGCAACATAATTAAAGGAATGAAAAAAAATATTGGTAAAATTTAAAATTAGCCATACAATAATAACTTGCATTCCTTTTAACATGTTAATAGAGAAAAAAAAACCCCATCAAAAATGTGCAAAACATTTCCAATTACTCTGACTATCCCTCCTTTTTATATATTCTTACATATAAACAATTTATAAAATAACCATAAAATCGGCAAAATAACATAAAAATTACTGGTTTGAGAGAGAGTTAAAGCTGACAATTGATGTGTCTGGAAAAAAACACCTAAACACTCCCACCCCACATGCTTCTGAATCCGCTATTGCTTTCCTAGAAGTCTTCACTGCCCACTGGGGGGCACTGCCACCCACTCTGGGAAACACTGCTCTACACCAACGTCATTTCTCTAAAAAAAAATGTAGAGTCTGTCTATCAATGCATTAGTTGGTATGTTCACACTTTTGTAATTTAGAGTTCCAATCAAAAAGTGCTAAAAAAAATTTTTTTTTTTTAGTAGTTGATGTATATCCTAAGCTGTTTAAAAACGTCTCCGTTAATCAACTTATGTAATATTGTTTGTTTATCAGTATAGTTATTATTAATTACCAGATTTCAAAATAAGTAAACCATCAGTTATTTCTATTATAAGATTATTAGTTAAATCTATGTTAAAAAATAAAAGTTACTAAATTTGTATCCTAATAATATTCTTTAACTAAATTCTTAAACAGATCTGTCCTGACTTCAGAATAAATTACCAAGTCCATATTGTTTCAAATGATATATATATAAAGTAAATGTGATCGTGAAATATTAGAAATAAATTGAAGTCTTTGATACTTTAATTAAAAATAATGACAGTAATTTATTTTTAAAATGTATTTAATAAAAAGAACTAGATTGTTTACTAGAGAAGAAAAAAATATAGAAACGCAAGACTGAGTTTTTTTCCTTTTTCTTGTTTATTTATTTTTGATGGAAGCTTTGACTTCTTTTTTTTATTTATAATAATACAAATTACCCAGTGGCGATAAATTACTATAATTATATTTAACTATAATATATATATATAAAACAGGAAATTGTATGTGTTATATTAATCTGTGTATATATATATGAATGATGTATTGAATATTGTATAAGTCCTTGTGCACAAAGATAAAGATAATGCACTCTCCTCCATGTCTATAACTTAGTAAAATCCAGACCAAGTAAAGTTTTCAAATGACTTAAAATATTTTTCCCAGATAACTGATTTTTTTCTCAGAAAGCTGACTCATAATCAACCCTAATTAGTAAAAATAGATTTAAAGCTATACTTAACTAGAAAATAAAGTAGGTATAGAAAAAAGAGCACCATATATTATATACTACAAATTGGAAAACTATGAATAGTCCTTCTATTTCATTGTTTTTCTAAAAAGAGCTGTTTGGAAGACCTTTGCCCTCGATTGGAATATTTATTAAAAATATTGTTTTATTATTTTTTTACCGCATATGATAGATGTTGTAGTAAACTATTTTTAATTCTTAAGCTCTTTGATTCTGAAAAGTCCTAAAATAGTAAAAAGATTAGAGTATCTAACTTCTTACCTAGTTCATGAGCTGGAATTGCAAAGCCAGTTAATTGAATCTTGGGACTTTTTTAAGTCACTATCATACTTAGCACTTTTTCTTATATAGTTAGCTTATAATCAACTCATATAATATTCATTCAAAAGTGGTTGGTAAATAGGTATCTAGGATATCTTCATCTAGAGAGTAAATTCTGAATAATATAAACTAGTCAGATGTTGATAAATAAAAAAAGATAATTATAATATAATATTTAAATATGATACTGACTTCATTATTAGTAAGTCAAGTGTAATATTTGCTGAATCCAAAAATGACCATTACTTTATCTTTTTAATTATGTGGATATTTATGTTCAATGTATATTTAGTTATGATTTTATTAGTTTGATTAGAAAATAATATATCTCTATGTGTTTACTTTTTGTATATTATAGGGAAAATAAATTTAAGATTGACTATCTCTGATTCGTTCAAAAGTTTTATTATATCTATGTAATACTTTGAAATTAATTAGTAACTTATTACTGACAATTTTTATGTTTCCACATTTTAGTGCTTATTTTTAAGTCATAGATCAAATTAGTAATGACAAGTATTAAATCAAAAGACTATTAAAAAAGAACATTAAATTATTTCAGTTATAGAAGAATGAGTACTGAAGTTTAATGCTCTGATGGTGACTGTTGGACTGTTGAAACTGTAAGGAAATAAAATAAATCATATGTTAAACTGCATTGTAAAGTGTCAGTTAAGCTGTATATAGTGTATTATATTATATATAATTCAGCAATGCAAATAAAAAGAAGTGGAAGGAATTTTTAATACTTCAAAGAAAGAACATTATAATTTATTAGATATAAATTGAAATATAAAAAGTTAATAAGTAGACCTAAAAATGATTTATAGAGTTTAAAACTACAGACAACTATTTATATATGCCAAAACTTTAATTCTTAATAAGTAGACTGTTAAACTATTTAAAATATATACAGTGTGCTCTTTCATTAATAAAAGTCAATTAAGGAGAGAGAGAAAAAAATTATCCTCCTTTCCTTCTGAAGTCTTTGGGGTTTGTAATGTAGGGGTTGAACTCAATACCCTACAATATATATATATGTAAACAAACGCTTGAAGGTGTTTTTGGTATAATGCCATCTATTGTCATAAATACAAGCGTATACAAGTTTTTAACTTGTGTTTTTTGTTTTTCATAAATGTACCTTTGAGGTCTTTCTTGCAATGATATATATTGCAGAGGCTTCTAATATGTGGTGATGCTGAACTGATATCTGACCCATGTAGCTATCTGGCATGCTATGCTGAGTTTGAAGACATTACGTGTCTAAAAGATTCACGCTTGCAAGCTGAATAGAAACTGTTTCTTAAACGCTCAGAGTTTGTGTTTTAGATCTAGTTTCTTAATCCTGTCCTTCACTGACGATAGCAAATAGCTTGAAATCATGATCTGAAGGTGGAAATTAAGTTAGAGATAGTGAAATACTCACTCTGACGTTTATGTAAACAAACGCTTGAAGGTGTTTTTGATATAACGCCATCTATTGTCATATATATATATATGTAAATTATTAATCAATGTCTGTATTCCAATTATAATAAAATATATATAATTATTCAAAACAATACAATAATTAATACAGTAACAATATTTTAAACAAATATATACCAATTTAATAGAAGTACTTTCAACTATCTATGTAGTCGTTGTCAACTAGACTCAAATTGTATTAGAAAAAACCGTTACAAACTAAAGTAGGACGTATTGCTTTTGTTTACATTTGTAACGCTCTTCCGATCTTAATACAATTTGAGTCTAGTTGACAACGACTACATAGATAGTTGAAAGTACTTCTATTAAATTGGTATATATTTGTTTAAAATATTGTTACTGTATTAATTATTGTATTGTTTTGAATAATTATATATATATATATATATATATATATATATCAGTTTTATGAGTGCAGAATAGAGTTTTCTGTTGAGTGAAAGGAGACACTTTTATTCCTTTTGGAGGCCTTAAAGGAAATTATCTAATATCCACTCCATACATTTTTGTTATTGCAGCTGTTATTATTATGTGATTATTCATATAGTATACTAACATGAATGTGTTACTCACTAACATGCATTAGCCTGCATTGTGAGTTTCTTGGCTTTTTACTTCTGAGTTTAAAATCAAGAAACACCATAGACTTTTTTCTTAATTGCCGGATAGCTCTTAACTGAATTATCAGTTGAGTTTTCTTGAAGATAGAATGAATGTATATGTGGATTTTTATTTAAATAGATATTTATAATAATGGTGGACAAAACTAACTCATTACCCATATTCCAAGAATGGTACAAAGTCACCAGCCAAGGCAGTAATTGGTGATTGAAGGTGAAAAGTGCTAAGAATTCACTGATTGCAGACCCAGGCTGCCATTTGATAATGAGTTTTTCTTTAGGTACTTACAGCTGCAGATCACTTTCAAGTGAAGGAAGATTGCAAGAATTGGAAGAACTGTTTCTTATTAATTGGGACCTTATTAGACCTTGTAAAGTTAAAAGAAAAGATGAAGAAACAAATGATTTAAAAAATGGACATGTACTGTACAACAAAGATGTGATATATTGGAAGTACATGTGGAGTAGGATAGATTATAAATAAAAAATGAAAAAACAATATCATGGAGACTGACAATGTGAAGATTAGTTATTCAACTTAATAACAGATATCAAGTGAGGTAATTCTGGTTTATGCCCCCAACAAGTTCTCATAGTGATAAAGAAGTAAAAAAAAATATATGTATATAGAAAAGACTTTATCAGAACAAACGACATTTTAAAATTGTTAAGGGAGACTTTAATGCTAGAATTGATAAATAATTGAAAGATAAAGGTATTGTAGGTAAATTTGATTATGGTGGTGGAAAGGAAAGAAGAAATAGACTTGAGTAGTTTGCAACAACAAAAAAACTTTATATTATAAATTCTTTTTTTGTTTTGAAAAATGTTCTAAGAAAATGGACATTGAGACATCCAAATGAAGGTACTGCAGAATTGGATTACATTTTGACTAAAAAAATACATATTTCAAGATTGTAATATTCTTAATAAATTCAACATGGGAAGTGATCATAGATTAGTGAACTATAAGCTATATATCAATGCAAAACTAGAGACACAAAAATTGCTAAGAAAAACAATATTCACAGTTGATATTCTTAATCTTTAAAAACATTCCACTGAATTTAAATTAAAACTTGCAAATCATTTTCAGTTGTTAACAGACTTTGACCATGATTCAGATTTGAATAAAATTGATAGGAAAATAACTGATAACTGGTAGAAAAAAGTAGCAATTGACCTGTAAAATTTCTACTGAATTCTAAAGAATTTGTAAAGAAAAAAAGGAATATGAAAGTATATAAAACGATGCATTAAATAGGATTGAATATCACAAATTTTGTAAAATGTTGTGAAAAGGAGTGAATAATGATGAAAGAAAGTATAATTGTGAAGTAGCAAGGAAAGCTAAAGAAGAGAATAAAAGTTTCAAGAATGTAAAACAATATTTTGGTATTGGTAGAAAATTTACTTCTGCACTAAAAAAAATGATAGAAGTATTACTAAAAAAGGAGATAATATCATAAAATGTGTAGAAAAGTTCTATCAAAAATTATATAACAATAAAGAACAAGGAAAATTACCTCCTATAACATCTTTTGAATTGCCAAGGGTTTTAAATGAAGAAGTGAGACATGCATTTAAATTTATGAAGAATAGAAAAGCTACATTTAATGATGGAATTATAATCCACATCTTAAAAGAAAGAGATGAAGAAATAGAATTTTTTTTTGGCAAAATTAAATATCAAATATCTAAATACTAAAGATGTACAGATGAAAAAAATGCATTATTAATATTAATATTTAGAAAAGGTGAAAAGATGTTAAAAATTACAGACCAATTATTTTTAAAATTTTTTACCAAGATAATTACTACTAATCAACAGAGATCTTTGGATTTCAACCAACCAAAACAATAAGATAGATTTAAATGTTGTTTTAGTACAGTAGATCATAACTAAGTATTGAGATAAGTTATAGAAAGAACCAATGAATATGAGTTGCCATTATGCTTTGGATTTGTATATTATGAAAAGGCATTTGATTCTATAAGTATTTCTTCAGTGGTTAAAGCATTCATTAATCAATGTATAGGACCAGGATATTGTTATATTCTGAAAAATATTTATAAAAAATGCAACAGCAACGATTAGATTGCATACTGATACTAGAAAGATTAATGTTGAGAAAGGTATATGGCAGGATGATGCCATATCTCCAAAACATTTTTTACAGCAGTGCTGTAAGAAATATTTTGTACATTAAAATGGGAAACTAAAGGAATAAAAATGAATGGAAATTATTTGGCCTCTAGATTTTGCTGATGAAATAGTTGTTTTTTCTAATAATGTTTTAGAACTTCAGAAAATGTTGCAAGGGCTATCAGATGAAAGTAAGAAAGTAGGACTAAATGCAAACGTTAAAAAAGCTAAAGTAATGTTCAATGGATTTTCTCAAAAGATGAAAATAATGACTGATAGTGATGCATTAAAAGAAGTTAACAACTACAAATATCTTGGTCAGATGGAAGCATAATGGATGAAAGTAATTATAAAATTAAAACTTGGTTGGGATGCTTTTAGTGGAAATAACTTAGTAGTGAAAGGAAACATATCAATGTGTTTGAATAGAAAGGTTTTTAATAAATGTGCTTTAACAGTTTTTACTTATAAATCTGAGATTTGGACACTTAATAGAAGAGAAATACAGACTTCATACCATTCAAGGTGCATGTTACGAGTAACAAGAAGAGATCGAAAACGAAATATATGGGAAGGAGAACAAATAGGTTTTATTGATATCGTTGAAAGAATTAAGAGATCGAAGTGGAGTTGGGCTAAACATATTGCTAGAAGCGATGATAATAGATGGACAGTTGAAATCTTAAACTGTATTTCAAGTGATTATAAAAGACCTATAAAGAGACCTCATCTGAGACGGATGGACGAAATAAGGAAGTGGGGGGGGATTTGTGGAGAAGGGTGGCTAGAGATCGGAGAAGACGGATTGAACTTAAAGAGATTTTCATCCTACAGTAGATTGATAATGTTTGAAAATGATGATGATGATCAGTTTTATAATGTATGTTAATTTTGATACAATTAAATAAATAATACCGGTATTTATTGAGTAAAAAAATCTATTGATTACTATTTTTGTGATCGAAAAAAGAAAAAATAGGATGGCTTTTACTATTATTGTAATTTAAAGATTTTTATTTACAAAAAAAAAGAAGAGAGTAATATAATCTGTGTTCAGTTCTAAACAACCATTTGATCATCGTCGGTGGCATACGTTTACCATTTCTTGCCATTTTTAACGCATTTTATTCTAACATCTCAATAAGTAGAGCTACAGCATAAACTTTAATGAGGCTTTTACATTATTAAGTTAATAATAACTCCTTTTTTCACTCTTTTTATTTCTATGACTATCACGAGAGCTTTTCCGACGAATTACTTTTACAATGACATTTTCAAAACTCCACTTACAGTTAAACGTCTCATATCGTAATCAACTGACATCAGGCGTGGCGGGGTCTGCTTATTCAAATAGAAGTTGCAGACAACTTTTAACACAATTGCAATGCAAACTGTAGATATAAATTCATAAAAATATACGTTATATATGCTGTATATTATATATAAAAAAACATCCGAAATATTTTTGCAGACAAATCCGGATCAGAAGTTTGCTCTAAGGCTTAAACACGTGCAGAAAGTCACAAAAGTAAAAATGGTATTTTTTTTCATGTTTGCTTTTTGAACGGTCATACATATATACTTATATATATATATGCTAAATGTTCTAGATGAAAAATAGTTTTGCTTATTTAAAGAGTCACTTGACAAAAGACATTGTGTTCCTCATAAAAAAAAAAACCCGAATAATCAAAAGACTAATAATATACACAAACTTATTGATCTATAAATACATCCATATATCACCACAAACAGCAGCATCCAATCGCAAAGGATTACATTCCAATATATATATACACACACAATAATAATAATAACAGTAATAATAATTCTAAGGCAGTATGTAATTTACTTATACTGAATGTTTCATATATGTAAGTAGAGAATTTGAATTCAGGATTTTTTCAGTCTATTCGTCCTCCATTTCATCTCAAACAACTGTTATACATAACCACAAACATGGAAGAAGATAATTAATCCCCAATATAGTATTGCATGCAGATCCAGCACTCATCAGCTTGGCCATTTCTTAATCTCCCACACATATATACAATCAGTGCTTGGTTTATATTATGAAGCTAAATTCCTCAAACTTTAATGGACAGACTTCACTCTTCTCACCCTTCAAATTATTCAATCATCCATTTCACTGAAGAACCAATAATGGAATACTCAAAGTCCTTGTTGGATTTGATATTGTAATCATACCCATTTAGATATGTCAACCTAACCTCTTATATTATCAGACCATTATGTATCCATATATATTAAAAGGAGAGAATTGGGTTTTGAGTGTTTAAAATTCTGACCTCTTCAGATTTTTCCCACTTTAACATCAATAAAAGCGTTATGTTAAAATCTACTTTTTAAAAAAACTGTGTGTCATTATCATTTAAGATAATTTTAATACTATGATCTAAAGATGCAGAATGATAGTATTTTTTCTGAAAAAACTTTCCAATAATTTTCAATGCAGATGAGAATTATCAAGTTAAAGCTTTTTTTAAAAAACTTATATCACAAGTGTTAATTCTTAATCCTTCTGCACTTTGCCATTTTCTTTGTTTTCACATTCATCATTGAATTTAAGATTAAATTATTATAAATTATCAGAAAATAATAAATGTGGCTTCACTTGATAGATATTTTTGTTTACTTCTGAAATAAATTTTAAATATTTTCATTTCATTTTTGAAAATGTAAAAAAATTGAATTTGTAATGAAAATAAAAAGGCTAGTATATCACTATTTTTAGAAAGTCTATTTTTGTTTTTCAAAATTAATGACATTTTTATTATTTGTAATTTCTTTTTAAAATCTGAATAAATTATTTTTGTCTTTTAATCTTTCCATAGTTTTATTTTTTTCAAAAAAGAGGCCCAAATTGTACATTTTTACAATTACAGATATATGCATATATACTATCACATAACTCAAAATATATGAAAAAGAAATGCTAATTTTATTTATTGAATTATGAATATATATAAATCAAAATTTTTGGATCACATACATTCTAAAATTTAAATTATATTTTATATGAAAGAAAACCATATTTATATATTTTTGTCCAAAAAACCCGATGGATATAATGACAGGTGAAAAATGAATATATATAAATGCTATCATGTGACTTAAAATATATGAAAAAAATGCTAATTTTATTTACTGAATTATAAATATATATAAATCAAAACTTTTGGATGATATACATTCTAAAATGTAAATTATATTTTATATGAAAGAAAACCATATTTATATATATTTTTGTCCAAAAAACCCAATGGATATAATGAGAGGTGAAAAATGAATATATATATATATGTTATCATGTGACTCAAAATATATGACAAAGAAATGCTGTTTATTTTATTTATTGAAAATACATTATTATATATATATATATAAATCAAGTTTTAATTCACATACTTTCTAAAACCTAAAACATTTTGTAAAAAAATATAATAGATATTCAAAACTTTATAAATAAGCAAACATCTCATAATGTTGAAAATTTTAAATAGACAAAACAATGTTGTATATTTTCAAAATCTACATTATTTTCATAGAAATATTTTTTAAAAAAGAAAAATAAATCATAAATAATTATTATAACTTACCAATTGAAAGAATAATGCAAATTATTAAAAAAAATTGAAAATTATTTTGCAGATAGCAAAGATGAACATTTTTCTCTAATATAAAAAGAGTGATTATGGGGCTAAAAATTACCTTTCATGGAACAATGAATAAATCATTAATTATAACTGCCATCTATGTGAAACTTTACAAACTAATATCTGAATCATATATGCATGTGCTAAACTCGAAAAGATGAAAATATTCGGGCAAATCTGCTAACAGTTGTAAAAGGAAATTCACAATGTGATATTGCATTGAGTACTAATGCTACAGGTGGCACTTTGTCTGCAAATTCGCATCCAGTTTCAGTAAAGAGTTAAATCTAAAAAATTATGCTTTAAAAGTTTAAATTTTAAAATATTTATTGCAATGTTACAATATTTTCATACTCGCTACAGCCAATAACATGAATAACATATGTAAATGCCTTCAAGGTAAGTTTGCATTGTCCAAAAATATAATGATCTGTTTTTAAACATTCATGTCAAAACAGTCATGGCTTCAAGTTGATCAGAAACCATCCATTTTTGAGCTATTGTACTGTTTTTATGTTTATTTTAAAACTTACAAATAGTACCATAAGATGCTGCCCTCTCTAGAATTATTTTACAAGTTAAAAATCAATAATATAATATTCAACAATGAAAGAAGGCAGGCTTGCCTAGATGCTGATTGGTTGGTTTACATTTCAAACAATATAAGGCATCTGTCAATAATTTTCACTGCTCTAACTTCTGTTTTGACTTTGAAAATGAAAATTCATGTCCTAGAATGTTTTTTTATTATTTTTCTTACATATTATGAATTACTTTCATAAAATATACTGACAATATAGTTATTTTAAAAAAAATAGTAAGATTTCAGTAAAAAATTGTATACTTTTTCATGAATGTAAATTGAAAACGAAGCCAGCACTAACAACAATTTTGATATCTGTCAACAATTTTCATTGCCCCAAGCTCTTTATTTCATCTTCAAACAGAAATGAATAATTTAGAGTATTTTTCTGGCATTTATTTACATATTATAACATATTTTGGTAAAATATGCTGAAATATATAAATATTTTAGGAAAATAGTAAGATTTTAGTAAAAAATTCTTTACTTTTACACTAATGTAAATTGAGAAAGAATCTAATGATGTCAGCAGCACTTTCTAATTCATTATGAACTTTCTTTTTAGGTCTTCAACTATTGAATATTTTTATAATTATAAATAGAAATTTATTTTTGAAAACACTTTGGTTCACTTTCATAATCTGACAAATTATTAATATACTTTTTACAAATGAAACTAAAACAAATATAATATTAAAAGATGAATATATTTTTATGGCTGAGTTTGTTAATTGATCAGTCAAAAATTGTAAAACTTTAATTCACTTGCCCAATGAAAATTAAAAAAAAAATTTTCAAGAAAAAGGTTAAAAGTAAAGTATTTTCATTCAAAACAAACTATTATTATATGCTTTATTTATAATAAATATTGTATAAATTATTATACAAAAGAATCTTGAATTGTAATAGATTCACATTTTTGGTCATTCTATTTTCTCTAATCAATGTCATAAAAAATAGTGACATCAGAAAATATCAGAATACTAAAGGAGGACTTCAAGGTGGTCAAAAAGTGGATCCAAAGTCCTGTTAGATAGCCAAATTTTTAATTTTTTGATCTTTTATAAAATTTTGGTTCGAACTAAAATTTTATATTATATTATATATGGAAAAATACACATATTTAAAAACAAAGCTTGTGAAGGTTTTTAATAAAGGAAGAATAATTTTAAAAATGAAGATCTTTATGTGAAAGAATGATATGGTTAAAATACTTGGGTATCTAGCATTTCCAAATAGGAGTGTGCTACAAAATAATAAGGAAAAAATCTTACATTAAGTATATTTCATTAAGAAAACTGAATCTACTATTTGGCCTACTAAGAATATTCAATTTCATAAAAATTGCAATTTTTTAAAAATAAAATTGCAATTGCAATTAAATAATGTGTTGAAAATGTAAGAAGAATTATAAAACTCATTTTACGAATTTTACAATAAAAAAAATGTGAAAGGTTGTATATTTGTTACTTTATAACTCAAAAAATATTGCACCAATTTTAATAAATCTTGCATGATTTTCTTTCTTTTTTGTGGAGAAATTTTAAAGCTATAAATTTTTGTTTTGTGTACTTAATTGTTTTAAAATCTTTGGTAATTTATAATATAAAATGCATTGAAATAGCAACCATGTTTTAATGATGCTATAAAAATATAGATTACAGAAGTTGAAAAATGTTGTGGTCTGCAAATTGAAATAAATACTAGAGAAATGTAGAGAATTATACAGTATGATAATCCAGAGTCAAATTGTTATTGCATAAATATATTTTATATTAATTAAATTTTGAATCACATATTTAATTTCTCACAATATAATGTGAAAAATATAAAATAATTTACTTCAAAATTATTGTTTATTGTATTTAATAAAAGTTATATTTTTTGCCATACTGCTGTTGATAATTATTTTATATAAGTATTAAGTAAACATATTTTAGTTATTAAACTTTCTAGTAACACAAGGATATATATAGCTAGGGAAATGGAGAGACTTAGTAAAAAAAAAATTAATTTGGTGTTCAATACATCAAAAAAAAAAAAAAAGGAATACTAAATCTATTTGAATGATCAAATTTTCTAATAATATAAAAGTACAGCTAGAGAAATGGAGAAAATTAGTAAGATACATCAAAAATGAAATTTAGATAATAAAACATTGAAGATAATATTCGGAAAGGTGTTGATCTGAATGAAAATCCAATTATATCAAAAATTAAATACTGGAATGCACATAAAATAATACATGGGGAAAACAACATAAAACAAGGGTCTCTCTGGATTACTAATCAGCAACTGATTTCAAGATCAAAATTCTGGTTCATTAAGGCAAAATTTCAAGATTTCTTAATAAAAATCAACTTGGACCCCCCCATGAACTCATTTTTGGTATACAGGAGAAATTTCAAGATCAATCCTGTATGCTGAATGTGTGTGAGAGAGGAGGAATCAATTGGTCATATTTTCTTAGATGTCCCAGTATGTCCAATTACAGATTGATAACTCATGAATGGTACAGCAATCCAAGTGCAAGCTATAAGTCAATTAAAGACTATAGTCAGGGTCTATTTACAGACATAAGACTGGCAATTTTCATGAAATATGCCCTGTGGTGTGTCAGATGTAAAGTAACAAATAAAGGGATGAGAGACCCACATAGTACTAAATTTAAGAATGTCATGTAGAAAATCACAAGAGCAACATGGGAGAAGACTGGATCTACTTTGCTTCAAATACATATGTAATTGATGTCATTTTTGTATTTGTAACATTCAATATAGCAATAGAATAAAAAAAATTTCTTTAAAAAAAAAAATTCTGCTCAGAATATATCATCCTTACATACAGAAATTTGAAATATATTTTAATTATCAAATTACATTACATTCTTTTATAGTTTTATCTTTATTATTTTTTACTTTCAGTGAGCAAAGTCAATGAGTGCATCTAGTTTATTAGAAATTAATGAAGTAAATTGTTTTTGTTTTTTTTTGCATTGTATTAAGACATATAGGAATAAGTAACAGTTATTTTTTTAGATAGTGAAGTGTTTACTATTGGATTGTATAGTGTGATGTATCTTCCTTCCATCTCTAAGATCTAAGTTTAAAATCTGGAATATTAAATGGACATTTCGATATTCTTCTTAATTAGAAGATAAAAGTAATAAAAAACATTCAAATTATCACAAACAGCAATTGGTAATGTTGATAAACAATACCTTCACCATCCTCATTTATTTTTGAATGTCTGTTGGAAAAGCCTTTGTTTTTCAGAAGAATATTTTGAAGATGTTTTTTCTACATAAAAGTATTTTTTATATGTTTTAAGATGGGAAAGATTTTAATTAGCTATTTAATCAATTTCTTGTCTGAACACAATACAATGGCTATGGTAATTAGAATCTGATAGGAATTGTAATTTTAATCTGGCTACATTTATAGTGTTCAAAGTATAACAAAATCCCATACAAATGTAAATTATATACATATTACAAATTGTTTCTTTGTCTATTTTAATCACTTATTAAAATATAAAGTAAGATTGATATAATTGATCATAGTTTTAAAATCCTCAATTTATTTCTTAGTTGTTCCAGACTCTAAAATTCATTTTTCAATTTAAAACACAAATACATATACATAGATATTAATAAATACAGCAATGTGTAAATGAACTGAAGCAAAAACAGATTAACCATCTTTATATATATATATATATTCTCATTGTTTACTATTCACTTCAATAAGTCAAAAATGTAATCAGGCAAATATTAATTTATTTTTTGTCTATAAATTCATGTCTTATTTTAATTTTTTAATAACATATTAAAATAATGCAGTACTGAATGTTTTTACATGAGATAATATT
>JAQFVV010008058.1:0-43752 GCA_028023455.1 Epiperipatus broadwayi
TCTAACAAACAATTTTAAAGAGAAAATTATTAATAACACTACTCTCTAAAAAATCAATATAGATAGAACATATCAAAAGAGAAATATTACAACCAATAACTCAACCTTCTTTAATTTTATAAAGCGTGTCATTATTACAAAATACATAAAAATCTTCCAATAGCAATAGCAAAGCATGAATAATCTTAATTCTATTTGCAGAAAAATATTCAAATTTCTTTAAAACATCACAAACACATGAATACTTTTTTATTCTATCAACTGATTGATATATGTTTTTAATATCTAAACTTGCAAATATATAATCATTTTTTAAAATCCATCCATTAATTTTATTATATGCTTGAGAAGAGCAAAGTACACAAAATTGAGTTGAATTTATATAATTCTTAAAAAGGCATTATAAGAAATTGTGAAATTTCATCAACAATTCTCTCTGTAAAATCAAAAATATATCTTAAAGATAAAATAGCTTTATGATATTTCAATTAAAGAAACCCTTAGGAGCCAAAAATCATTAGGATAATTTTTATTATGATTTCCATAACTTCATTTAACTAATTTTCTTTTCTTTCCAGGATCAGAATATAAAGTAGAATCCTTCCTATTATTTAATTTTAAATACATTTTACTTTAAAATCACTATTATTTAGCAATGCAAAACAGTCACCAATCAGATAATACGCAATTAAAACTATACATTTTAATTGACTGTTGCATAGATAAATGGAAAATTTAATTTCATCTAGATTTTCATATGAAAAAAATGTATGCCCAGAATAAATGCATAGTTGTAAATTATTTGCATAATTTAATGATCTTATTTGTCATTTAAAAATGAATTAGTATTAATAACAATAATTAAAGACAAAGCTAACCAGAAATTAAATGATTTACTATTCAACGTTGAATGTTAACAGTATAGTATTAAAATATGTCTAAAATCATTAAGATAGAATTAATTTACAATTACTTACTTACATCAAAATAGTACAAATCCATATCCCTAATATCTAATAATGGTTTAGTTGCTCCTAACATTTTTCTGTCTTGAATCTATAATTATAATAAAATATATATATAACAAATGGATAAAAAAAATCAGTTTGAAAAAAATCGGTGTATACGTAATATGATACATACAATTAGCTTTTTTCATAACACCTTATGATTTGTACTGAATCAAAATTTTTGGCTTAAATTAAATTTATCATAGTTTTCGATTATATAAACCATAAAGTAATAAAAATAAGATATAAGGTAACAGATGATATATATATATATATATATATATATATATATATATATATATATATATATATATGTTTTAAGATTGAATTATTGCTACTACTTATATAGAATAGAAATACCCTCTAAATATAGCATTTGACAAGACATTTTAAAAAACACAGAGGGACTATTTTATCTTTTTCCTTCTCTTTATCTAGAGAAGTGTCTGCAACACCTTTGCTATATATAAAAAGTATATTTTCAATCAATTAGAAATTTATTTTTAAATATTTTAAAATCTGATTGACATACATATTTGACAAGTATAGACTTTCTTTCATTTTTAAACTTAATAATTATGAATTAAATAGGTTTAAAAATATTTAGAAATACATTTCTGATTGAAGACAAATTTTCTTGTTCTAGTAATGGCATTCTAGACAATCTTCTAGATCAAAAAAAAAGAAAAAATAATGATGTTGTTCTTTAGCTTTTAAAATGTATTATTAAATACTATGTCTAGAGGTTGTTCTTGTTATATATAAGCAATTACAATGAGTTAATCTCAAAACATTACATAAAAATATTTAGCACTTTAATTTTTATATTTCACAAAAATAATACAATAATAGATTTCAAAAAATTCTAAGCCAGACTTATAATAATGATCATCTTTATAATAATCTTTATCAAAGTCTTGCCTTGATAAGGATACTCAGAACCAAAAACCTTATTTAGCAATTATTTTATATGCCACATTATTCACTTATATGCATATAAACTTGTTGAATATATATCTATAGCTTGTAAAAATCTTCGATTACATATATATTCATAAGACGTTAAAAGTAATTACTGTATAAACAAATCCTTACATTATAGTGCTGTAATGAAAAAATATTGGGAAGTAATAATGGACATGTAAATTTGTGTTAGATATTTTCAGCTTAAATGACAAATGAAGTTTATTAAAGTCATGTGTGAGTGTTGAGCTTTCCATCATCAAATTTTCAATGAAATGGATGGCTGAAGAGTTGTGGTGTGGAGTGATTTGAAGCCTGTTTATTACAGAAAGAAGATTGGCTATCTCAATATAAGATGAGCATTGTTTGTATATATGTGTGGAGATGATAATCTGGACCAACAGACAAGTGCTGGTTCAGCACAAAATATGCATATTGGTGATTATTTATCTTATCGACATGTGTGTGATCAAGTGTGTCACCAGTATGGGATAGCGTGGATAGTTGAGGGTTGAACATCTGAGTTCAATCCCCTATCTATTACATATTGAAATTCAGGTATAAAAAAGCCTGTACTGTAGAAAAAATTTAAAAAAATCATATATTGTTATCTTAGAGAACATCTTTATCCATTGTGCATTGCAATAAAGTCCTTGCACATAAGAACACATTAAGATTACTTTGATAAATTTATAAAAGTACTCTAAGGTATTTAACCATTGTAATGATTATACATATCATAATTTTTATACAAAAATTATTTATTATTTTTGTTAAAGGATAAAACAAACATATGATCATTTTAGTTTACTTCACGTAAAGATGCACACAATCTCAACCACATTCCACATAAACGCAATCGTCTCAATAACAACTTCCATTGCTCATGCCCGATTACTACATGAGCTTTTGGGATATATATATATATATATATATATATATATATATATATATATATATATATACATATATATATATATATATATATATATTGTAATGGATGTTTAAAACACCATTACAAAAATTGAAGATTTATAGGGGTGAAGAAAATAAAATAAATTTTTATAAGATTTTGTTTGTAAAACTTGATTAAAAGTTTTTTTTTTAATTCTTGTACAAATATATATGTATGTATGTGGGAATTATATTTTAATACCACAGTTATATTTGGTTTTTAATTTTAATTTTTAAAAAAAAAAAAAACTAAGATTACTTTTTTTTTAAAAATTTATGTAAAAGTAAATTGTATAAATAAATTGCTTTTCAGATTTGGGGATTTAGATTGATAAGAATAATTAAAAAGAAAGAAAACAAAAAGAAAAGAATTTTTCATTAGTTAATTCCTAGATCTGTAAAGGGCAATTTATTTTCATTAATTAGATAACTATTGTTAGCTAGATGGAGAACTTTATAAATTTTAATTAAAATGAAAAAGTTTTGTAATTGGTTCAGATATGATTAAGTTATAAAAGGCTTAATCAGGCCATTGTATTATTTTTTCACTAATCACTAACTCTGAGATACTTCCCCCAACTCGGAGAGACTTCCACAAACTATTCCTGCCAAAAATACTTGGAAAGAACGATTCCTGCATATTCTGACAGCTGATCCACTAATTATTCTACCTAGAATGAACATTAAATCTACCGTAGATATATTTTCCTCTACCATGATGAGCTAAGCTTTTTGCCAGGACATACTCATACTTCCTGTGTCTCCATTAACTGCCTATAATGCCATAAGAACTGGCTACAAAGAAACCACTAACCGACTCGTCCAAGCCTACCATCAGGGAATCCAGATTAATGGACCATATTCAAGAAGTCTAGTGCACTAGCGTTTAACTAAATTATTAAGGTACCTTATGTTCCACAATTTAAATAATTTTGTTGTCTTAGATTTGATTTCTTTTTTAAATATAAATGTTTTTCAAGTTGTATCTTATGTAATTCGGTTTCTGTGTGCTTGATATTTCTTTTTCTTTTTAACAAGTACTAGTTTCAAACCTATTACTGTCCATCCTATTTAAGTTTTAGTAAGTAAAATAGTATAGTTTTATTTATAATCTCATTCCTTTTTATTATAGAAAGCAGTCTGGATATTACAGACTATTTTAATTGACTTCTGGCTCATGACACATTTTATTATTAGATCTACTTATGTCATGAAACTTTAATTATTTATAATAGACTATTATTGTTAGTTGTATTTCTTTAAGCTTCCAATTTGTTTATTAGGGGCACGTACGATCGTTTTAACCCTCTCAATAGGTAGATCGTGAGCTTCTAGCCTGTCTCACTCAGAGGGAGGTGAATCAATTGAAAGTAATAACTTTCAACACTCTTTTTATTATTATTAATGTTTTGGAAGCTACCTTCATATTTTTTCTGTTTCAACATAAATCTCTTTTCCTAACTATGGGTTATAAGCAGGAAGCTAACATCCCTTGTCTGGTGTGAGATCACTGTATACTTACTAATACTTCTGCTACTTCCAGTATTTTGCACTCTTTCACGCACAGGAAATCGCTCTCTAAGACATATAAAATATTTCAGTTTAATTTTGATGAATGTGTGACAAGTACATTTTAAGTGTGTTTTAAAGATTATTATTTAGAATGTTTATTTAATCATACTCATAATAAAATTATTTATTTACTTAGTTGATTTTGTTTTCTGTTGCTATCTTTCCAACTCTCTGAACAAAACATAGATCTCATTTGCTTGACTGAGCTAGTCCGGCGCATTCAATTCACATGTCCTGTCCACCCTTAAAATAAGTGTCTAGTTCCTATTTTCGGACTAGTGGCGCCCTCGTGCTCAGGATATGCGAATTGTAAAGCTTTTGTCCGGTACAATATATATATATATATAAACACCTGACAATTAAAGAAATATGAGATATTAAACCAAGACAAAAAAAAATGAAGATTTAATAGGATTTTAGATATTTATATAGTTAAATTATTTTACAACTATTGATTCACAAATAAAAATATTGAAAATATTTACATGTGGATAATAATTAAAATTAACTATAAATTTGCTATTTTCAAATTTTTTATCATTTCACATCACTATATATTTCTGCAACAATTATAGATTAAAGTATTTATAAAAATTGAATTAAGCACAATCTTCTCTCTATACATAGCAATGACAGCTTATAAAAACATGCTTTTCTTGATCTCACATCTAGTAAAATGCCATATAGCAAACAGAAAATATAATGGCGAATTCTTTTCAAATTTTTATTATTTTATCTATTATTGGATGTATTCCACATTAATTTGTATCTATGGTAATCCTCTTATTTTAACATCATTATTTCCTTTCTGTTACCTATGGCTCTCTTTTGGGTCTTTTTAAAAATATTTATTACAAATATTGTATTGGGCAGACTTATTATAAAATGGTGTTAATGTTGGAGAAGGTCACAATAATAAACATAATTTGAAATTATGCCAGCAAAAGGAGTTCACAAATTATTTCTATATAAAATTGAACATTTTTTGAAGAAACAATTATTCATTTTGGTATCAAAATTTGTAGTTGTTCTGACAGTTCTAGTTTAGATAAGTGTTTATATAAATATATAGTTTAAACAAATAGATAGATGGATAGATAGATAGTAGGCAGAAGAGCCCAATGAAAGGTCACAATTCAGTTATATTTTACACTTATATCCTTTTAGCATAGAGAAAGAAATTAAAGTTTACACTATAGATTTTTTTTACTTTTTTGTGTCTAGATTCTATTGATTTAATTATATAAGATCGGAAGATATATATATATATATATATATATATAAATAGTTTTGATATGATATATATATATATATATATATATAATCAAAACTACCCCAAATCTAAAATTAAACCAGACCAGAATAAAAATAATATTAAAACACAACCTAAGGTTTCACTGCTACAAGCAGACTTCTCAAGTGTAAAGAAATAATAAAAAAAAAAAAACACAACTTATATATACTATTAAAAACTACCCATAAATCCATTCACTTCCCATCCACCCTTAATATTAAAAGAACTCTTAAATAAGTTAATTGCTTCAGAATCATAAATTTTCAATAATAAAGACTCTTTAATTCTTCTTTTGATTTCATTTCTCTCAAAGAAGACAAACTTAGCTTCATCAAAATCAATAGTGTGGCCTGTATCTTTTTCATGGACATACAAAGCAGAACTAAGATATCTATTTTTAACTCTACTTTTATGAACCTTTACTCTTTCATTTAAACTCAAACTACTCTGACCTATGTAAACCTTCTTACAAAATAAACAAAAAATAAAATATACCACACCAGGAATAGTCTTTCTATCAAAAACTTCCTTTGTATTACTCAATAAATTATTCAATGTAACACCCCTTTTCCAAGCAATTTTCTTATTTCCAAACAATTTACTATTTCTACACACAATTTTATAAGAAGACAATTTAAATGGCAAAGAAATAAAATCATATTTTTCTTTAACCTTTACATCCTTACAAATATTACTATTAAATAAAATACTTTTAACAAATTTATCAGAGTATCCAACACTTAAATAATCTTTATAAAATTGATATTTCTGAAACAAAGCTACCCCCCTAGAATTATTTAATTTAATATTCCTATGACAATAATTCCTTAAAGCAGCTACTTTATGAGATACAGACTGATAGCTATCAGGTTTAATTATAGATCTTAATTCTTTACTTTTAACTAAATGACTGCACAATAAACAATTAGTTTCTATATTTCTAATCACCAAAAGATCTAAAAATTTTAACTTACCAAAATCTAACCCCCCTCCTTCTAACACAAATTTTATAGAAGGATCAAAACAATTAAACTCATTTACAAATTCCTTCAATTTACCATTCTCAACAACAAATAAACAATCATCAACATATCTGACAAATAATTTTACATATAAACAATTCTTTTTAATAATAATTTCCTCTTCCATAAAACTAATATAAACTGAACATACTAAAGGAGAAATAATATAACCTATTATCCACCCTTCCTTAATCTTATAAAAATTACCTTTATAAGTAAAATACATAGAATCTTCCAATAACAAAAGCAAATCTTTAATTACCTTAATTTTATTTTTTGATAAAGAACTTTTCTTAATCAATACAGACAAAAGAACATCAATACTGCTTAACCTATTAACAGACTGATACATATTTTCAATATCTAAACTTCCAAATACCCAACTACTTTCCATTTTAAAATTATTAATCTTATCAAAAGCCTCAAAAGAAGAAGAAACTGTGTACTGACCAAAATCAACAAATTGTTTTAAAAAATTATTCAAGAATCTAGAAATACCTTCTACAACACTACCTGTAAAATCAAAAATAAATCTTAAAGGAAAACCATCTTTATGAGTTTTAATATTCACAAACATCTTAACTGATGTAAAATCATTAGGATAGCATTTTAAATAATCTACTCTATTAAAAAATTTTAAATTAACCATTTTCTTCATAATATCTATCAATTTTCTTTTAATCAAATTACCTGGATTTTTATCTAACAACATATATTTACCATTATTTAATTCTCTATCCATTTTCTCTTTGAAATCATCTCCTTTCATAATAACAAACCTACCAGCTTTGTCTTCATGAGAAATGATTACATCATTAGCAATTAACCTATTTTTAAGATGTTTAATCTCAGCAGGATTAATAACAAATTTTTCTTTCCTTTTTAAACTTTTATTCAAAATCGATTGAATACCAACTTTCTGCTCATCACTCAAATTACTAGATTCAATAGACGAAATTGTATCAAAAACTATATTTTTTGAATGAAATGGAACAAAATTTGGGCCTTTACCAAGAATATCTAATTCTCTATCATTTAACTTCAAATCCGTAAGATTAACAACTCTATCCTCAGAAACATTATTCTCATAACCTTTATCACTACAATAAACTTTATTAACTTTCCCAAACAACCACTTTAATTTTCTTTCATATTTTTTACTATATAAATTTGACCTATTCTGTCTAAACTGTCTCATAAAAAAATTCAAAATTGAATAATTAAAATCTTGCCTCCTTTCTAAATAAAATCTATTCCTTTTATATAGATAAATAAATTTATAAAACCTTACAAAATTATCTTTTAAAAAACTATTCAATATATATGTTTGTAACTTAAAAACTAAATTTTTATTTTGAATCAACTTTTTATTTTTACTAAAATTAATAACACAACACCTAGGAAAAACACTAAATTCCCTACATTTTTTAAGAAAATAAATCTGCCATCGTAAAGATTCTATCTTATCACTCAATTTAGACAAATTTTTAATCCTTCTAATATCATTAAATGGAAAATTATTAAAAATTAAGCTCCACAAACCCATACTAAATACCCAAATTACCAATACTCTTATAAATTAAAACCCAATAAAACCTACACACACTTCTATATATATAATATAACTAAATAAACACAAATATACTCTTTCAACCCAAACTCACACAACAAACATAATATACATAAATGACATTCCAATATATCAATAATTAAAAAACAAAAAACAAAATTAAATATATCAATAATAAAATGTCTATAATAAATATCAATAATAAAATATCAATAATAATAATAATAATAAAAAAATCTTTACACTACATCAGCAAAACTACTCTTAAACTCAAAAAACTCATTAAAATGTAAACATTACAAGCATAAAGCTAAACTAGTCAATATAAAATCAAAACTACCCCAAATCTAAAATTAAACCAGACCAGAATAAAAATAATATTAAAACACAACCTAAGGTTTCACTGCTACAAGCAGACTTCTCAAGTGTAAAGAAATAATAATAAAAAAAAAAAAAACACAACTTATATATACTATTAAAAACTACCCACAAATCCATTCACTTCCCATCCACCCTTAATATTAAAAGAACTCTTAAATAAGTTAATTGCTTCAGAATCATAAATTTTCAATAATAAAGACTCTTTAATTCTTCTTTTGATTTCTTTAATTCTTCTTTTGATATAGTTTTTGATACAATTTCGTCTATTGAATCTAGTAATTTGAGTGATGAGCAGAAAGTTGGTATTCAATCGATTTTGAATAAAAGTTTAAAAAGGAAAGGAAAATTTGTTATTAATCCTGCTGAGATTAAACATCTTAAAAATAGGTTAATTGCTAATGATGTAATCATTTCTCGTGAAGACAAAGCTGGTAGGTTTGTTATTATGAAAGGAGATGATTTCAAAGAGAAAATGGATAGAGAATTTAATAATGGTAAATATATGTTGTTAGATAAAAATCCAGGTAATTTGATTAAAAGAAAATTGATAGATATTATGAAGAAAATGGTTAATTTAAAAATTTTTAATAGAGTAGATTATTTAAAATGCTATCCTAATGATTTTACATCAGCTAAGATGTTTGTGAATATTAAAACTCATAAGATGGTTTTCCTTTAAGATTTATTTTTGATTTTACAGGTAGTGTTGTAGAAGGTATTTCTAGATTCTTGAATAATTTTTTAAAACAATTTGTTGATTTTGGTCAGTACACAGTTTCTTCTTCTTTTGAGGCTTTTGATAAGATTAATAATTTTAAAATGGAAAGTAGTTGGGTATTTGGAAGTTTAGATATTGAAAATATGTATCAGTCTGTTAATAGGTTAAGCAGTATTGATGTTCTTTTGTCTGTATTGATTAAGAAAAGTTCTTTATCAAAAAATAAAATTAAGGTAATTAAAGATTTGCTTTTGTTATTGGAAGATTCTATGTATTTTACTTATAAAGGTAATTTTTATAAGATTAAGGAAGGGTGGATAATAGGTTATATTATTTCTCCTTTAGTATGTTCAGTTTATATTAGTTTTATGGAAGAGGAAATTATTATTAAAAAGAATTGTTTATATGTAAAATTATTTGTCAGATATGTTGATGATTGTTTATTTGTTGTTGAGAATGGTAAATTGAAGGAATTTGTAAATGAGTTTAATTGTTTTGATCCTTCTATAAAATTTGTGTTAGAAGGAGGGGGTTAGATTTTGGTAAGTTAAAATTTTTAGATCTTTTGGTGATTAGAAATATAGAAACTAATTGTTTATTGTGCAGTCATTTAGTTAAAAGTAAAGAATTAAGATCTATAATTAAACCTGATAGCTATCTGTCTGTATCTCATAAAGTAGCTGCTTTAAGGAATTATTGTCATAGGAATATTAAATTAAATAATTCTAGGGGGGTAGCTTTGTTTCAGAAATATCAATTTTATAAAGATTATTTAAGTGTTGGATACTCTGATAAATTTGTTAAAAGTATTTTATTTAATAGTAATATTTGTAAGGATATAAAGGTTAAAGAAAAATATGATTTTATTTCTTTGCCATTTAAATTGTCTTCTTATAAAATTGTGTGTAGAAATAGTAAATTGTTTGGAAATAAGAAAATTGCTTGGAAAAGGGGTGTTACATTGAATAATTTATGGAATAATACAAAGGAAGTTTTTGATAGAATGACTATTCCTGGTGTGGTATATTTTATTCCTTGTTTATTTTGTAAGAAGGTTTACATAGGTCAGAGTAGTTTGAGTTTAAATGAAAGAGCAAAGGTTCATAAAAGTAGAGTTAAAAATAGATATCTTAGTTCTGCTTTGTATGTCCATGAAAAAGATACAGGCCACACTATTGATTTTGATGAAGCTAAGGTTGTCTTCTTTGAGAGAAATGAAATCAAAAGAAGAATTAAAGAGACTTTATTATTGAAAATTTATGATTCTGAAGCAATTAACTTATTTAAGAGTTCTTTTAATATTAAGGGTGGATGGGAAGTGAATGGATTTGTGGGTAGTTTTTAATAGTATATATAAGTTGTGTTTTTTTTTTTTATTATTTCTTTACACTTGAGAAGTCTGCTTGTAGCAGTGAAACCTTAGGTTGTGTTTTAATATTATTTTTATTCTGGTCTGGTTTAATTTTAGATTTGGGGTAGTTTTGATTTTATATTGACTAGTTTAGCTTTATGCTTGTAATGTTTATATAATATTATATATATATATATATATAAATTTTATATATATATATATATATATATATATATATATATATGATAAAATTAGTAAACATAATGGTAATTAACTATTATATACAGTCTTTCAATCTGCAGAAACACAAATACTTTCAGTTAATTCCTTAACTGTCATTAAACTAAACTAAGAAAAGATTATTGTAAACTAAACGTCGTTAACTCAAATCCCATGCATCAGGAATTTTAACGTTAACAGTTTGTCAATTAATTATATTCATTTTTTCTACTTATTAAAATTGCCTCTTTAGTTTTTCTTTTATTATGGTTTCTCTCTGCATGAAGACTCTCAGCAAGTTAAAGATTACATTTAAATTTATATTTAAATGATCTTTCATGACCCAAGAAATCTGAAGAAGTCATTATATCATTAGTATTTTTACTTTTAACATGCTTGTATAACAATACACACTCTTTTAATCTTTTCTCAATGCTGCATATCGATTCACCTACTTATAATAACATAATCTCGAAAAAAATATGATACATGCCATTACTTTTTTGCTTGAAAGTATGACACTTTTAGAATTGTTCATTAATTTATTAACGTTATTTGTAACAAAAAATGATACATTAAACACATTCATAAAAATTTCACTTGAACATTTGAAATATATGGAACATATATCCATTTTTTCATTATCAATCTTCAACTCCTTTAAATCATTATAATTTTTTAAATTGATATAAATTATTATTAATTTCTTCAATCTTATAACAAACTTCAATAAATTCCTTGGTAAATATCTCAATATTTTTTGGCATTGGTAAACAACATAATTATTTAATTTATCCAAATCACTTCGAACACTTTTTATCAAAAACCTTTTATTGTACATATATGTAAAAGTGTTCGAAGTAATTTGGATAAATTGGATTTATATAAGATATTATATCAAGAATAAAGGAAAAGATGATTTTAGTAATATTCCTGACATAATGTTTCATTACTTAACAAAAAAATCAAAAACTTGCTGACAAAATGCCTAAGAGGTACTTTTGAATTACAATTTATATATCCCAATTTTGCAATAATTTGATTATTAATTTATAACTTAACATGCTATTATTTCTTGTAATAAATAAATCCAAATACTTAATGCTTTTGTCTTGCTATTTTTCAGTAGTTTATTTCAAGGAAAAGGGAGATATAGAAATTGTAAATGAAAAGTACTAATTATGAATATGATGACATGTTTTAGATCTTTTTTGTTTCATAATAATGAAAAAAATATGAAATTAAATCATTACCAATGTGAAAAATTAAAAAAAAAAGAGATATTTCCCAAAGAATTGCTTGAAGTTGGTTATAATATTGAAGAGATTAATAATACTTTATGTCAGTTTAAAAAAGAGTTATAATGTTTTAAAGAAGCTGAAGATAGATAATAAAAATGAATATCTATTTTACCAACATATTTCAAATTCTCAAGTGAAATTTTTTAAGTATATATATATGTATATATATATATGTCCACAGATGGCGTTCTACCAAAAACACCAATCAAGCGTATGTTTCGTTTACATAAACGTCAGAGTAGTTAGTATTCACTATCTCTAACTATAATTCCACTTTCAGATCATGATTTCAAGCTATTTGCTATCGTCAGTGAAAGACAGGAATAAAGAAACTAGATCTAAATACAAACTCTGAGCGTTTATGAAACAATTTCTATTCAGCTTGCAAGCGTGAATTTTTTAGACACGTAATGTCTTCAAACTCAGCATAGCAAACCAGATAGCTATATGGGTCTGATCTCAGTTCAGCATCACCACATAGTAGAAGCCTCTGCAATCTATATCATTGCAAGAAAGACCTCAAAGGTACATTTATGATAAACAAAAATGCAAGTTAAAAAACTTGCTAACGCTTGTATTTATGTCCACAGATGGCGTTCTACCAAAAACACCAATCAAGCGTATGTTTCGTTTACATAAACGTCAGAGTAGTTAGTATTCACTATCTCTAACTATAATTCCACTTTCAGATCATGATTTCAAGCTATTTGCTATCGTCAGTGAAAGACAGGAATAAAGAAACTAGATCTAAATACAAACTCTGAGTGTTTATGAAACAATTTCTATTCAGCTTGCAAGCGTGAATTTTTTAGACACATAATGTCTTCAAACTCACCATAGCAAACCAGATAGCTATATGGGTCTGATCTCAGTTCAGCATCACCACATAATAGAAGCCTCTGCAATCTATATCATTGCAAGAAAGACCTCAAAGGTACATTTATGACATACAAAAATGCAAGTTAAAAAACTTGCTAACGCTTGTATTTATGTCCACAGATGGCGTTCTACCAAAAACACCAATCAAGTGTATGTTTCGTTTACATAAACGTCAGAGTAGTTAGTATTCACTATCTCTAACTATAATTCCACTTTCAGATCATGATTTCAAGCTATTTGCTATCGTCAGTGAAAGACAGGAATAAAGAAACTAGATCTAAATACAAACTCTGAGCGTTTATGAAACAATTTCTATTCAGCTTGCAAGCGTGAATTTTTTAGACACGTAATGTCTTCAAACTCAGCATAGCAAACCAGATAGCTATATGGGTCTGATCTCAGTTCAGCATCACCACATAGTAGAAGCCTCTGCAATCTATATCATTGCAAGAAAGACCTCAAAGGTACATTTATGATAAACAAAAATGCAAGTTTGAGTTTGAAGACATTACGTGTCTAAAAAATTCACGCTTGCAAGCTGAATAGAAATTGTTTCATAAACGCTCAGAGTTTGTATTTAGATCTAGTTTCTTTATTCCTGTCTTTCACTGACGATAGCAAATAGCTTGAAATCATGATCTGAAAGTGGAATTATAGTTAGAGATAGTGAATACTAACTACTCTGACGTTTATGTAAACGAAACATATGCTTGATTGGTGTTTTTGGTAGAACGCCATCTGTGGACATAAATACAAGCGTTAGCAAGTTTTTTAACTTGCATTTTTGTTTATCATAAATGTACCTTTGAGGTCTTTCTTGCAATGATATAGATTGCAGAGGCTTCTACTATGTGGTGATGCTGAACTGAGATCAGACCCATATAGCTATCTGGTTTGCTATGCTGAGTTTGAAGACATTACGTGTCTAAAAAAAATTCACGCTTGCAAGCTGAATAGAAATTGTTTCATAAACGCTCAGAGTTTGTATTTAGATCTAGTTTCTTTATTCCTGTCTTTCACTGACGATAGCAAATAGCTTGAAATCATGATCTGAAAGTGGAATTATAGTTAGAGATAGTGAATACTAACTACTCTGACGTTTATGTAAACGAAACATACGCTTGATTGGTGTTTTTGGTAGAACGCCATCTGTGGACATAAATACAAGCGTTAGCAAGTTTTTTAACTTGCATTTTTGTTTATCATATATATATATATATATATATATATATATATAAGGATCTGTTGAATGTTTCATTTTGTGTTACAAATAATGTTAATAACTTAGTCAATAATTCTAAAAGTGTCATACATGTGAAGCAAAAAATAATAATGTGTATCCAATATTTTGTGGATGTATGTTATCATATATAGATGAATTACGATACAATATTGAAAAAAAAAAACATTAAAGGAGCACGAATTGTTATACCAACATGTGAAAAGTAAAAACAACAATGATTCCTTCAGCTTTCTTGGACCAGGAAACAACATGTAAATATAAATTTAAGTTTGATATTGAAAGTGTTAGGATTCTTCATGAAGAGATAAACAATAATAAAAGAAAAAAAAAATAAGATGAATGTAATTAATAGACAAGCTGCTAACAAAAATTTGGGATTCATGAGATTTGAGTTCATGATGTCAGCTTCTGATTTGTTTATTGAATTGAACACCAGTTGAGAAGAGTTAAGGAATAAACCAAAAGTACTTCTGTATTGAAAGGCTGTATACAATAGTTAATTACCATTATATTTATTATTTTGATTATTATTACAATAGTTTTTAATTAAGTAATGGATATTTTATTTGTATATATACATTTCTATTATAACCATGATTGTAAAAGCATAAATCAGAATAAAACAATCTCTTGTTAATAGTTTATAAATGATAATAATAGTAATATCACATCAATTCACTTTTTTTTTTACCCTATTCGTAAGAAAACGTTTTCTGTCTTCTCTAGTATGTTGAGGAGAATATTCAGCTATTGTGTTCACTCCATGCGAATTAATTTTTTCCACAAGACTTTTTACCTAAAATAATATGAATATAAAATATATTTAGAAAATATATAAATTCAAAATTCAATAAGTTTACTACTGCATGCACTTCATTAAGTTAATCCACATACAACATGTATATATGTATATATGTAATATAGATATCAAAATCATTTCAACTTGATTATAAATACATTTATTTCTTTCTATAAAAGTGCACTAAGAAAAATATTGTCAGGTTAGCGGAAGTTTTTGTAATTACTCTAGGTCACTATCAAGTTATAACTTATCCGAAATATCACTATTTGTAATCTATTTTTTAATCATCCACATATTAACTATATTTTAATACGATGAAAATCATAAGAATTCAATATATTTTCTTTATATTTTGACGATGTAAAATTACAAATTTGTAATGGAAAGTGCCACTGATTAATATATATATATATATATATTATTTTTATTGCTAAAATTATTTAGAAGTTACTTATAATATATTTATAAATTTATTTAAACGCACATTGATTACAATAAGTAATATTCATTAAGGTTGTAGCCTCAAGCACATGCGTATAAAATGCGATAGTATTTATAGTTTATATGTATATTTGATGACTAAATCCAGTACAAATTTTATAAAAGTATGTGATTAAAAAAAACAGACAAGGATTTGAATGATATAAAGTTAATTTATAAATAAAATGCCTTATTAATTAATCATAAAAGATGTTATAATGGTAATGTTTTATAGTTTTAAAAAAAAGTAGCCATTTTTACTTCTAGCAGGCAGAACTATATTATAATCTTCTTAATAATATTTTGTTTTATAAATCTCTTCTGTTTAAATTATATAAGATGTCTGTGCTAGTAAATAGAATTGAATATATATATATATATATATATATATATATATATATATATATTAAAAAACTTTTCATTTGTTATCATATTATCCACATTAAACACATTGACAGGAATATTTTTAAATCCATAAATGTAATTTTATTTTTTTTTTATTGTAAGAGTTTTCACTGAATGTGATTTTAATACCAATCAAAGTGCTTGTATTTAACCTTAAAGAACATAAATATACAAACTATAGAAAACATTAATAGCAAAAATTCAGATGACATTACCAGACAAATAACCAGCTCATTTCTTAGCTATTGGTCATCATCAATAAAATTATATTGAATTTCACATATAAATCAAACAAACAAGGATTATTTTTGTAGTGTTCAAGATAATGATGTAAATATTCTAGGTTCAAAGATTTTGAACTCAAACCAACCTACTTATACAGTTGTTAAAGTCTTACATGACAATGTGAATTAGATATTTTAATATTTCTAATTCATGCTAACTACATTCATATAAGATATCTTGATGAGTTATGGTATATATAAAATTAATCTTTATATGATTTTTCAAGTTAACAATTAATCTTCATCACAATAACAATCATCTATTTTATCATTCCATTTTAGAGCCAAATATGTAATATTAAGCAAACAACTAAGATGATTTAAAAAAGTAAGACATTATTAAGTGATGTTGTGCAATAGACTGAAATTAGATTGAAGTTGCTTGGTACTGAGCTCATTAAAATATTAAAACATGCAAAACTCTCTATACATATTGTCACTCTGTGCAAGTCAGAGTAATCAATGGATGCCAGAAGGCTTGTGCATAAAACCCCCATCTAGTGCCTACTCATCCAGTATCCCAGACTAGTTTCTGGCTTGTGGCCTTCGTCAGTGAGCTAATAAGCTTGGATTGAAAATATTATAGTGTTTTTAATTTAAGACTCACAGTTTTGTAGTTAAGTAGAGATAAAAGGTGGCTTCTGGAGGGTTGCATTAGATCCTAAGATCTAGGTGCAGTACTCTCAGAACCAAGACTCTTCACTGATGAATATCACAACCCAGAAACTAATCTGGGGACATAGGATGAGTAGGCACTGGATGGGGATTTTATGTACAAACCTTCTGGCATCCATTGATTACTCTAGATTGCACTGAGAAGGTCCTTATAAAATAAACTAATACAGAATGTTTATTAGTACTATCATTTGGAATCTGATCATTATTAAACATAAATTTCTGTAAGGTAGATAATTATTGAATAGAATATTTCTTTTATTACAGGATTCTAATGTATGTTGGGAGAATCATTATGATGAAATATTTAGTATAAAGATGAATATATTTGCATATAATTTAAAATTGCATTTTAACTTATCTTTAATTTATTCTGGTATAAAATTAGACCTGCACTATTGGATATCTTATATTTAACAGTGGTCTTTGTATGTAACACTAGATCATTCCAACAGAAAAAAATGCTCACACAGTTAAATGTTGTTTAGATTATGATGGTGTTTATTTCTGATCATTTAAAAACTGATAATATAAAAATAGAAATTTATAAATTGTTAAATAGTCTCACAGAATATTTATATATTGTAACCTAAATAAAGATAGTCCAAAACATATATATAAGAATTATAAGCAACTTATGATAACAAGTAGTATGGAAATCACGTGAGGTGAGTACACTAGTAATTCAATAAAATATAACTCAGGTATACAGACAGTAATCTTATCCACTTTCATTCCTTGGTTTGATGTTAAGTGCATGTTTAAACAAATACTAAGTGAATATGGTCTAGCAGGGCGCCACTAGATTATCTGAATCTAGACACGGTTATGTCTGATAACCTTTCACATGTACTGGGTTTGAATCCCTTCTTGGTACTTTATTTATAATAAAATGGAAGATTTTGCTTTTTGAGCCATATCACTATAAGCACTAATAGTTAGGTAAAAGTAAAACATCTTTAAACCACAGTGGAGTTCATTGAACATAAATCATTTCTCAGATCTTAACATAACAAATGTGTTTCAATATTTTTATAAGTTCACTAGCTCAGATTATATACAACTAATTTAGGATGGCAATTCACTCATCCTTGCATGAAATAGATGATGGGATGTGGTTATAATAATACTAAGAAATCGCTAAATATTATAAAATCAATATTTATTTATGGCCTTTAAACAGTTAAACAGCTCATTAATTAAAACGTTGATGACGATGATGATGATGATAATAATAACAATAATGACAAGGGTTTCAACTACAGCTCTAGGACTAAGCCTAAACATAAAACTAAATTTTATAAAGAAATGCATAATTATTGCTTAATTTTAGCATACTTACTTATATCTTAAATAACTAATATTCAACCATTGATGATGATGAATAATCACACTTAACAAAGACTACACTTAATGAAATATATACGCCTCGTTTAATAAAACAAACTAATATTTATTACTACAGTTCTAACATATACATAAAAATTTCTAGATAATATGAAAATTGACATGAATAATAATAATAATTGATTATATAACAATCCTCAGATTAATTTTAAGTTCTTCCCCCTTTCCCTTCAAATGTATTTTGTATTAAGTTGGACGTCACATTGACCATGATTTTCACTCCATGAGAAAAGTATTAAAAAAAAATTTTATCTGCTCATTAGCACACATACTTTAAAAATCCAACATGTAAATAGAATGTAAAAAAAAAAAAAATGTTAGTAAAATTGAAAGAGCAAGTTTTTAGAAAAGAGTTTTAAATTATTTTCTCCCCCCTCTCTTCTACCTCTGAAATGCTATACTTAACTTGAAACAAAATAATCTAATATTCCTTACTACTCATTATTTCACATTCAGTCACAATTATACACATATAAAATATCATTATGTATGTGCGTGTTTTATCCCATAATAACAAAATATTATTAAAAACCAAAATAATAATAATATATCAGTTAAAACTAAAATCATAACACCATAAAAAAAATTGTTTTACACATTAATATTGTAAAATTAATAAACAAATAATTTTCATACTTTCAAGGTCATTTATGAAGCTCAAAGTTATTATTAGTAAGACATTCTTGTTTTAATCGATCTGAATAGTCTTTAAAAGTTCTTTAAATAAAATATACCACTTTATTGCTAAAATGTTTATTAAGACTGATATCATAAAGAAAATAGATATAAAAAGTCATATTACCGATCTTTTGTTTGTGGCGAATTTCCAAGGGTTCAAACTTGTCTTGTATAAGGTTTATATTTCTGCAGTTACCATTTCCGTTTTACTGGGAACAATCTCTTTCTTGAGGTGTATAACTACTTGATGATGATGACTCTATTGAGGTTATTTGCTTTAGTGGATAATTTGGAAATCATTATATTATTTTTTCTTCTTTTCCTGTCAAGCATGTGGATGAAATACAGCAGTTGTTTTCACATTTGTAAATTTTCTTGAGTTTAAAATCAGTTGTTGTAACAATTAATTGGACTTGATGATTAATATTTATCAGTAGATTAATTCATCTTCTTTGAATGCAGGTGAATGCTTTCTTCCTTCTATTAAAAACATCTTATTTATCTGGTCAGTTGAAAGGTGTAGAATATTATTTTAGACACATCTTTTCTTTCCTATGTGATGTGCAGCTTCCCCAGATGGTCCGGCAAATGGAATATACATATAATTTTTCTAGCCCGCCATTTCTTATATTTTCAACATTCAAATTTGATAGTTTAATAATCTGAATCAATCACAATAATAATCTTAATAATCCAAGACAGCTTTTTATATCCAATTTTTAGCTAACTTAACCAATCAGAGATAGCATCACTTGCTATTTTTGGAAAATTTTGTTTTAATTAGATCTCTAATTTATTTTCAACTAAATGATTTTTCAACTGAAAAGTTTAATCCTTTTTCCAGACACTTTTGTTTAAAAAAAATAGACTCAATCCTTATTTCCTTTCTTTTCTTTTTTCTTTCTTTTTAACATCCAGGTAACACTTCAAATCTTTGAGCTTCCTTCTTTAGATCTTGATAAGACAATTTCAAAAATTAGAGTTCTGACTCATTATAAGATTCCAAAGTGAAACAATCATTTACAAAAAAAAATTGCTACAAAGATTGATATCTGATTAAACAGATTTCCTCTTTTAACAAACAATTGTACAAAAAAAATAATTTAACAGATTTAATACTTCCTTTTCTTTCAATATTTAGGAAATGTAAAATTTTGTATGTAATGTACACACACCCTTCATTCTTTCAAATCATTCATAAACTAACCTTAAATACTATAATTGCTAGCTTAGTAATTATAACCCAATTATTTAATTAAATCTGTAACTTTTAAATCCCAATTATAATTAAAGAAAAGCAAAATAAAAGTATAGAATAAAATATTAGAATTGATCAAGCATAGGTTAGTTTTAAAGAAAGTTAAAATGTTTAATATTTGAAAAACAATTAAATAATTTACACATACATTGCCTATATGTATGCATTATAACTTTGCTTTTTAACAGAAAATTTAAATATTAAATAGTTTAAATGTGTGTATTACCTTTCTATCAACACACAAACAAATAAAGCATATAATTGTTGTCCCACTCTTTCTCGGTTTAAAGCTTTTAGAATTTTGATCTGGTAGGGTTTGAACTTGGATGCCCTACAGCTTCTTTTATGATTATATAAAAATGTGATGATGATTTTTGGTTTACCTTTTTCTACATGCACATTACTATAAATTTGGCTAGTGACCAAATTGTAATGGCACAATATATATATATATATAATTTTAGATTCTATTGTCTTATTTTTCTAATTATAATGAAAATGCATCTTTAATTTCAACAAGTAAAATCACATATGAGAGGAATGGATGAAGTAAGGAAAGTTGCTGGTGCAATGTAGGCAAGAAAAATTATGGATTTTAACCTTGGAGACCATTTGTCTGCAGTGGATCAATAATACGATGATAATAATTTCTATAACATAAGCTAGATAATAGATAACTAACCAATATCTATAAAAGCTGCAATTTAATTTCAATATAAATTACAATATTATTGTCATGGCAATAATGTTTCAGATACTCAGTCTATGAAATATAAAAATGGAGATTTTTGATTTTCTTAACTTAAGTAATTACTACAGAATACAGTAGATATATAATAGTAGTTAAAGTTTGATTCCCTAATAATATATAACAAAAACTGAGGTCACTAAAATATATAATTACTGGACATGCATCAAATCTAAAAACTGAGTGAATAACTTGGATTCTGTTCAAAATATTACAATGTGTGATATTTTATGCTTTAATAACAAAATAAAAAATAAATTGGGTCCTAGATAAAAATTTCCAATTCAGTCCTTTTCTGTGATGAATGATACTAAGAGACACATATGGGAACATGTCATGATTAACATTAGTACCCTATGGTTATGCTTTCTTATGTATATGATTTTAAACTAGCATAGTATATTATTATTTAACCTTACCAATACATAACTAATTCTATAATACTTGATTGAATACAAGTATAATTTATATATGTGAAGATTTAGATATAATTATATGAGATTTGAACTTTGGCTTTAAAACTCCCTTCAGCTATCCGACTGATACATATGACCACACACATGTGAAAAACGTATGCTTTTTCACACGTGTGTGGTCATGGGTATTACTTGTATGAAATAGAGTGGATAGCTGATGGGGGCTTGAAAGTATATGTTCAAATCCAAATACTACACATAAGCTGACACTTTATCTAATATAGATATTCAATCTCAATTAATAAGCTGGAATACATTCCTGATAGAATGTATGTGTATTTGCATATATTCTTATCAACCTTAAAATGGTTCAAAAACTATTTGCACACTTAATTTAGTATGCAACAAGTATTATAATAATGTAATGTATTCATTAAATTATACACAGTATCTATAAAGTGTAGAAAGTTATTCAGAATGGAAGGATGATGTAATACTTGAGGACCAAAATAACAACTCAACTGTTGGGCTTAGATGATTAAAATGAATTTTAATTTATTTTTCCTCAGTTGAGAATACTTCATAAATATTTTCCTTTTGAGTCTATCACTAAGTTAAATTCTACCACACGTTTCAAATAGTAATGGTAGACTAAATAGCGTTAGAAAAAAGAAAAGAAATAACAAACTATTGTAGTCAAGAATTAAGATTTATTTATTTGAATGTACTACATTTACTTAATTATTTCAACACTGAAATGAACTTTATGTATATATAAGGACATAGAAATAAAAGAATTCACATCTTGGTTATAAGTCATAAAATTGTTATGTAGATTGAGATCTAGATCTAGTTACACAATTAACACAAAATAAAATTAATTCACATTTTAGCAATAAATATTAAAATAATTTCATTATATATATATATATCAAAGCAAGATTAACATAATAATCATTTTTTAAATTAAAAAAAAAAACAACGTTCTTCTTTTGACAAAGAGAATACAAAAATTACGACATAAGATTATTCTAGCAGCACTTTCTTTTTTCTCAGTGATGAAAGTTTATTCATCAAGAAAAGGTTCAAATACAGTAAAATAAGATGTTTACAAAGAATGGTAAAAATGAAATTCAGGAACAACATGGTGAAAGGCGAAAGATACATATAAAAAGGGGAAGAGATGTGGAAAGGTTGTGTAATAATCATTAAAGACGAATGTTACAATTAGGAACACTTTCTGTGGAACAAATTCTGAATTAATTGGATAGGTAAAATAATCGATATATATATATTGATATCTAGCCCTATGTATCGAAGAAGCGCGAAAGTAAATCAGCACTGAAGTTAATTGCTAATAAATTAACATAATTTCATTTTACATATCAAAGCAAGGTTATTACAATAATCATTTTTTACAGTTTGAAAAAGTCTTTACCTTGATTATATAATTAAGTGAAACAGGAGCAAACGCTAGATGAAATCCAAATATTATTAAAATAGACAAATCATCTGCAACGTTAAAATTAATCTAACCCATAATATTGTAAAAAAAAAAAAAACAGCCTATAGGATCCTAGAATGATACAACCTCACGATTCACGTTTATAAATAGACGGTTTATTTTTCTTTAAGAAAGCTAATAATTTGAGTTACATCCAGTATGTCATACCTTTTTATAACTATTGTATATATATATATTAAAACTACAAGTTCATAATTAGTCTTACATCAAATAAGAATTAACGCGTGAATAAATGTTTGTATCAAAATATTAGTTTTTAAAACTATAATATAAATTTCATGGGATTTATTATGTTATTCTTAAGTGAATAAAATGAAAACTCGTTATTTTTTGTTTGCTGAAAGAGTTGAGGTTTCAGAGTTTTAGTATAAAGAATAATTAAGTTAAATTAACGAGTTTTCATTTTATACAAAAGGAGCTGTTTAAATTTATTCTTTTGAGTTAATAGATAAAATAAACTTTATCGGATGTTTTCTAAACTACATAAACATGTCACTTAACAGGGAAAAAAAATTCATGTCAAGTGACAGTTATTAAGTACATTTTCTTATCGACATACAACAATTCGAACATTGATAAATCTAAGCGCTCTCTTCCAAAAAAATGTTTTTTTTTTAGATTTTATTACTATTTCTTTTTTTTTTTTTTTTTAGAATTTTTATGACTCAATTACGAATTAACTGGGTTTTTTTTTTCTTGCAGGAAGAACATGACACTTTGGTGAGCAAAATTTAGCATTTATTGAAGCATGTTGCAAATCTCTCACCACCACGCATCCAACGAAAATAACACAAATAATGTGTTAATTGGCTTCATAATAGTAAACATGATAATATTACCATCAAAGTAAACTATCAGGTAATGACCTCTATAACAGATTTTTTTGAAAATAATAATTATATTATTAGGATTTATGAAAAAAAAAAAAATTGTTTGTGCGTTTTTTTTTTAAAAAAACAAACACGCATATGTCATTTAATTTATGTATTTTTTTTTCTTTCATTATCTATCTATCTGATTGTGTACTATTTTTTTGTTCAATCAATGCCTCTTATTTATCTATCAATCTAGCCATATATATACTCATCCATCCATTATCTATACATCTTTCTATCTATTCATCCATTCATTCGTATATATCTATATATTTACAAAACACATACCTCAGTTTTAACTTGGTTGCCTATAAACTTAGAAACAAAAGTATGCCGTAAGACATCACCCATATGAGTTTTAACAAGATTAAAACAGTGTTCTTTTTGATCATAAGGTCTTGACGAGGATCTATAAACTTTAGTTTTATAAAAATAACTTTCATAAATGTAGTCAAACGATAAATCTTGAGTATATTCTTCTAAAATTATCCATATGAAGAAGTTTTGCAGTGTTCTGAAAAATAATGCACAAAATTAATTATAAATCTGTTTAAAATAAGTACTATAAGTATCAAAACATCATCTTAAAGATATAAAAGTTTGTATGTAAGTTTACATATGCAACAATATATAATGGTGAGCATTGAAAAATGTACCAATAAAAAATGAATCACACAAAGTAAATTTTAATAACGCTAAACTTTATATATGTTTTTTTATATAGTATATATATATCGATCAACTCAATATTAATTTTTTCTACGAATGTCACAATATTTCATATTAAACCGACAGATTATGGATTTCCACATAGCTTTGTGCCCGCAAATTTGGTTTATATATAAAGAATAGTAGTTTGCTGCATTTAGTTAATTTAACATTCCTTTTACAACTATTTTTCAATTCCCTACTTTACATTTCATTAATTCACAATTAGTTTTGCTTAGCATGATAACATTTTTTTTCTTCAAAGTGGGGATGAATTATTCACTTTATATCTTTTTAAAAAAGAGCTATTATCATATTACAATAGTCATAGGTGAAATAATTAATAATAGTGTTGCAGACGTATGAATTGATAGAAATCAATTTTTTGCACACCATTCATCATACCATTTTTATACAAAGTGTTTGTATATATATATGAAATCACTATTAAAATATGAAGTAATATTATTAAAATTTATTCTTTATAGAAATTTTCAAGTTGTTTCTAAGGGAAATGTTGAATGAAAAACCTACCAATCACTTTTGGACGTAAGTTTATATTAATAAATTTTATTGTTAGCAGACTGGAATTAGGTAAAACCCGTTAAACATAATAATGCAAGTTGTATTTAATCTCCATTGCAAAACCTAATTTGAAATTAATGTTTGAATTTAAATTTAGCAGTAACTTAGTTAAAACCTTTTCTGTATTAGTTTAATGTTTATAGACAGGCCAGATATTTTAATTTACATTTAAATTTCAATATAAAATTAAACTTAAGTAAAAATTGCATAGATATGTTTGGTGAAATATCACCTAATTTTCAATTTGTTAACAAGTTAATTATTTATAAAAACATAAGTTCAGCAGAAATTAGTTGTTGTTTTGTTTTTTATGTATAGAGGGCTTTATAAATATTTCATATAGATTACAACTAGTGTTATGGATTATTTCTATTTATTGTATTAGTATTTGGAGATTAAAAATGACTATGGTATAGTTTTTATAAGTATATTTAAAATTAAACGTGTATGTTTATTTGAAGTTTAAGATCACTGCTGACTTAGTTTTACAGTCTTTGTTTAAATTCGTGTGAATTTCAATACACACACTTATATGTATATATTCCTAGGCGTATCCATTTAAGATAATTTCCTTTTGAATAAGCTGCAAAATTCATGTTTTTCTTTAATTAAAGTGTGGGTATTATATTCACTGAATATTTTATATATAATTTAGATAGTGTATTGTATTGTTTCTATCTATCTATCTATCTATCTATCTATCTATCTATCTATCTATCTATCTATCTATCTATCTATCTATCTATCTATCTATCTATCTATCTATCTATCTATCTATCTATCTATCTGTCTGTCTGTCTGTCTGTCTGTCTGTCTTTCTGTCTGTCTGTCTGTCTGTCTATCTATCTATCTATCTATCTATCTATCTATCTATCTATCTATCTATCTATCTATCTATCTACCTGTCTGTCCGTCCGTCCGTCCGTCCATCCATCCATCCATCCATCCATCCATCCATCCATCCATCTATCTATCTATCTATCTATCTATCTATCTATCTATCTATCTATCTATCTATCTATCTATCTATCTATCTATCTATCTATCTATCTATCTATCTATCTATCTATCTATCTATCTATCTATCTATCTATCTATCTATCTATCTATCTATCTATCTATCTATCTATCTATCTATCTATCTATCTATCTATCTATCTATCTATCTATCTATCTATCTATCTATCTATCTATCTATCTATCTATCTATCTATCTATCTATCTATCTATCTATCTATCTATCTATCTATCTATCTATCTATCTATCTATCTATCTATCTATCTATCTATCTATCTATCTATCTATCTATCTATCTATCTATCTATCTATCTATCTATCTATCTATCTATCTATCTATCTATCTATCTATCTATCTATCTATCTATCTATCTATCTATCTATCTATCTATCTATCTATCTATCTATCTATCTATCTATCTATCTATCTATCTATCTATCTATCTATCTATCTATCTATCTATCTATCTATCTATCTATCTATCTATCTATCTATCTATCTATCTATCTATCTATCTATCTATCTATCTATCTATCTATCTATCTATCTATCTATCTATCTATCTATCTATCTATCTATCTATCTATCTATCTATCTATCTATCTATCTATCTATCTATCTATCTATCTATCTATCTATCTATCTATCTATCTATCTATCTATCTATCTATCTATCTATCTATCTATCTATCTATCTATCTATCTATCTATCTATCTATCTATCTATCTATCTATCTATCTATCTATCTATCTATCTATCTATCTATCTATCTATCTATCTATCTATCAATCAATCATTAAAAACCAGTCAACATTTAGACAATCCCGATATCAATAACAATCAACAATTTCAAAACTATTGTCAAGGCACATATTAAATGGTATTAACATTAAATAATCTGAACAAATTGTGATGTAAACACTTCTATTTAGTTATTTTCTCATGCAAATTCAAAACAAGTAAATATTCGTTGCATTAATATGCTAACATTATGCTTTTTCAGTTTTATCGAATTATTTGATGAATATATTTAGTGTTAGTAGATGCCATTTATTATATTATAATTTTTTGTTTAGCTTTATGTACTTAAATTATATATATATATATATATATATATATATATATATATATATATATATGATTGGAACTATTGGATCCATATATATATATATATATATTGCTTTATATTATAGTTATACTTGAGAAATCTGTCACAGCTAAATCATCTTACTTTGACAGCAATATAAGATGTTTAAACAACAGTTCACTATTTTAAAATAAGCCAGAAGCTTATGCATTAATAATTCAAGCACACATCAAATTATGAATAACAGCATAATGTAGAAAATAACATATTTCAGTAGTGAGTAGTCATAATTTCCTCTTTTTTAAATTTTTTTAAGAATGATCAGAAAACTTTGCCACAATTGTAAAAAAAATCACTTTTGCCCTAGAAATGTTCAATTTTAAAATCTGCATTGTTGTATTAATCCTTTGAGAGTTTGCCTGCAAGATTTCAAGAATCCTGGTGATTCTTTAGTCAATTGGACATAAATTCATTTTTTTGCTCTTATCTTTCTTTCACTTCATTGTCCAGTTTTGCATTTATTGTATGGCAAAAGCTGGATTTAAAATAATATTGCTTTACTAATTTTTAAAAACATTTCAAAATCAGTGTTGTGCCTTGAACCCTAAATCAAATAACAATAGTAGTAGTAGTAAAAGTTTTAATAGTAGTATTAGTAAAATTATTAATAGTAATAATAGTAGTACCAGTAATACTAGTAGTACTTGTAGTACTACTGGTACTACTAGTAGTACTACTACTAGTAGTAACTAGTAGTACTACTACTAGTAGTAGTAGTATCATAGTAGTCATTGTAGTCATCATAGTAGTCATAGCAGTCATAGTCATCATCATCATAGTAGTGGTAGTAGTAGTAGTAGTGGCAGCAGTATCTGTAATAGTAGTGGTGGTAAGTAATAATAATAATGATGATGAGATTGATTTCAATTATGGCATTTCTTATAAACGCCTGAGCAATTTAATCATACAATTGTTTATTTTTATTTTACTTAATGCAAAAAAACTATCCATGCCAATGATTGATAATTTAACACCTATGATAATCTCTTATTTTCATTTTTATTTTAATTACATAAATTTTCAAAACACTGTAATTATCAAATGCCTTTAATTTTTCTCTTGTTTTTGAATCTCATATCTCAAAATAGCCTCAACATTTATTGAATTATTTTTAACATAATTATTTGAGATCTATTTTTTAACACTAGTATACTTAATTGAATTGCTTTTCAATACATTTTTTTATATTTTTTAATCTTTGATAAGATAAAATAGTTTCAATATGGTTTATATAATTTATCAGTCCCTCTTTTAAATTTAAACACTTTTAACAAAATACTTCGTTATTTATTATTATTTTAAAATATGAGATATAATAATTTATTCTAACATTTGAGCATGATCTGTTATTATTACTTTTAATACTTTAAGTTATTTATTCTGTTTCATGTAATCCTTTAAAACTTTTGAATGTTATATTTATTGGCATTCTTAGAATACTGAAAACTAGCTCACTACTATGTGAAAGACCACACGGCAGAAAGTGAAATGTATAAGACATTATTCATTTCAGTATATATATATATATATATATATTAAGAAAGCAAACATTCGTTTGTGTGGTCATGAAAATGTAGTGAATCAGTAATGTGTATACATCTTTATGTATAAACATCTGTTTAAAATAAATACAGCTTGCATAGGAAAAAATATTAATGAGTAATCATTTTACTAAGTATTCAATGAAATTCAAACTATATTGTATCAATATAAATGACATCAATTATAAACTATGCAAATAATGTAAACAAACAAAGCAAAATGTCAATAAAAACACACATTACAAAACATAAACAAATATTTCTGTATCTCTAATCACTGACATCACTATATTTACAAATAATTACAATTTGTAAATAAGTTTTACAATCCACTAGCACCATTTTTCTATCTTGAAATACTTTATGAAAGCATGTTTAATAATAACATTTTTTTGATTTATGTTGAAATCGCATACATTTTTTTTGTTTCTTTTTTCTTTTCTGAATTTGATGTGTAATATTTTGCATAATAAAATAATTGTAACTTTAATGCTAAAATTATTTAAAAATTTAAAAGCGTACTTAAAGTGGATATTGATTTAAAAATATCAAAACAATGAGAAAGATCATTTTTTTGATAACAAATCTATTTTATTATATTTCTATAAGAGAAAAAAATTATTGGAAAAAAATGCGACAAAATTAAGGCATTGCAGTATTCATTTTATTTAAAAAATAAAATACACTAAAGTATTTTTATGCTTATTATTTAATGAATGAATGTGTTAACACACCCTCAATAAAATATATGAAAACATGTCCAATTAAATATTACTAATTATTTTACTGCGATTATATTTTTAAAAAAAAATGTTCAAACTATAAACTTAATTTAGATATGCATAGTGGACATATAAAAGATGTCTTTTGTTATATATATATATATATATATATATATATATATATATATATATATATTGTGCCAGACTGTAAAACATCCATGCACAAGATGGCTGTAGTCAAAAATTTGGCACAGCTAACTTTATTGAATTCGGTGAATAAACAATGAGAGTTGTTGGTCTATATTAGATTCCCTTCTCCTTGCATACATAACTAACACTTATATATTAGTTATTTTGAAATAGTAACACACTTTATAAATGTATCATATTTATTGTAAATATTCTAATATATATATATAATAACACACACTATAAGCGTATCATATTTATTGTAAACATATATGTAATATGTATATGTATAAAGATTTCGGTATATTTACTTTTTTGATAATTTTTAAAATGTTTTTCTTTTCAAAATTATAAATATTTTTTTCTATGGGTAAAAAGAATCTTCCGTTTAAAAGGTGGATTTAATTAATCTTTGTCTTTTTTTTTGTATGTAATCAGGCAGAGTAATTTTTTTAATTAATTTGTAAATCAAATTACAAGTATGTTATCTAAAGAATGTGGGTGGTTACCACTCCAGTATGGAGTCTTGAAATTCCTAAAAAGAGATTTTTGAAACATAATTTAAAAAAAAAAATGTACTAAAAAATAAAATTTATCTGATGCAAAAGCTCGAAGGGGGATGTAAGCAATTGCAACTTGTGGATAGACAGGGATATATATATATATATAACCCACCTGTGAGGTGTAGATATATAACCTACCTGTGAGGTGTAGGGGTTTTGTAGTATTGATTATTATTGGACTGAGAGAGTTACATGAATCTATATGTGGTGTAAGTAATTTCATATTATTGGACTGAGAGAGCTACAAGAACCTACCTGTAAGGTGTGGGGAGTTTATTAGATGTTTATTCTTTTTGGCTCAATATGCTGCCGGATTGCAGAGTATGTTGCATATAACTTTTTTTTGTTTATGGGACCTGCTGGTTATGAATGAACATAAATTTCTGTTGAATATCTTTCCCGGTGGTTTGCATAGATATTAACCAAACCCATCAACACCCATATGATGTGGAAAATCATTTAATCATATGCAGTTCAGTGATTAATCAAAAAGAAGGAAGAAATGTTTTAATCCATTTTAGGAAGAATAAGCTTACCGTGAAAGTCACCCGTATTGGTAATCTGTCTTAAAGGATCCAGTAAAGAAACATCCTTATAAATGATGACCAGATTTCATCTAATAACCTGCAGAACCATGGAGTAGAAGAACCGTAACAGTGTGCCCGCCTGTTCAGATATTTAATCACCCAGATGTATGTTTTAGAGACCCAGCATATCCTGATTGAAGGACTCTACAAGGATGGCAAGGAGTTAAAGCAAATGTCACCATCCTGTCTGGTAGTTTAGTTGGTCTACCCATTAGTTTGAACTGGGAGAGCAAGCAGATAGAGATGAGTACAACAAAAAAAGAAAATGTTTCTAATATTTTTTTGGTTTATTGTTTGTATTATTAGAGTGGATATAACAAGTATAATTACTAACACATTATAGGATATACTCATTTTTTGTTGTATAAAATATTGTAAAATAATATTGCTTATACATAGATCTCACTCAAATCCACTAAATATAGGATTGTTATTTTCTTGTTCTTTTCCCTCATTTTTACCTTTACATCTTATTTAACTTTAATCATGGTGGCATCACCTCACGTGGAGTGACCTAGAGCCAGCCTATACATTTTTTATATAAAACAATAATATATACATAATTATAATTTTATGTACCTAAATGTAAAGGTGTATAAAATCTTAAAAGTTTATATAAGCAAATGGGAAAAGTTCAAGGAGTTAAATCTGTGTATAACTTATTTCATTATTTCGGGGGATTTATAAAATAAAACATTCATTGTTTTGTGCAGGGAGAGGGGAGTATAGATCACACCCATTGACATCCATCTTTGACAATTTTGTATTTTATGGCAAATAAGTTAACTTACGTATAAGTTAGAAAATGAATTTTGTTTGTTCCTTTGTTCGTTTTAATCTAAATGTAGATTTTGAATATAAGGATTAATTTATTCTTGTGTAATTATATGTAGAATTGTAAAATTGAAATAGAAAGCTGTATAATTAATTTATGACTCCATATTGTAATGTTTAAATCTTTATGTGGTGGAGGGGGGTTTAGTTAAATAAACGATATTATCTCATACTTTATTTGTTTATTGTATAATTTATTGTAGAATAAAGAAAAATAATAATAAAATGCAATCACCTATTTGCAATATTTGCTTACCATGGCTATAAAATGTTATAGAAAAACTTACCCAAAGTGCCTGAGATAGGGAATTATATTTGAGCTAGTCATCGAGATATTATATCGGGGAGTTGAATTATAATATATTTTTCACCCAGTTTTCCTTCATCCAAATAAAATGTATGTCCAAGAGCAGAAAAGAAATTTCTCTTTGCATACTCTCTCAACAGATAGAAGGGTAAATTATTTAACATTTTACTTTCTTTTATTATGTTGCTAAGGATTGTCAAATTAGTACAAACAATCTTTTAAAGGTATGTGAAGAGTGAGGGAAAATGTCTACTGGGCAAATAGATATTGGGGTGGAAGTATAAATAGTTTAACAAGGGAAAATTTTGATTTTATTTGAAATCAAATTTCTTTTTTCTAATAATTAATATAAGTAATACTCATTTGTATTTAATCCTGGGTATTATCGAAGATTATTATCAATCTCCCATTTTAAAATGTACACAGAGTATATATATATATATATATATATATATATATATATATATATATATATATATATATATATATATATATATATATATATATATATATATAATATCATTTTATGCAAATGGATAAGGTGTATGGGAATTTGAACCAGTACAATATATAATTATTTAATTATAGTAATGTTAAAATATTGGAAACTGAAAGAAATAATAATAAAAGAAAAATTAAAGAAGCAATGTTAATATATAAATACAAGCAAAATTTAATTAATAGACAAGCAGCAAATGTTAAGATCACGGAATTATGGGAAAGCTGACATTTTAAAAGTATTAGTTGACAAAAACTACAAAGATAGTTGAAAGCGCTTCTAAGTGATGGTTATATATATATATTTATAAACTTATAAGTACTGTATTTTCTAATATTTATTTATAAATTTATGTATATTATTTTGAAGAAATAGAGACATCAATCTGTAATATTATTAATATATATATATATATATATATATATGCATGCGTGCATACTGAAATAACTAACTTTGTTCAACAATATTGCATATTCTACTCTATTCAATGTTTAACAACATAAGCAATAATGTTTGATGTATGATGTACACAAGGGGATAATGAAACCACTGTTTTACTACAAAATATTTGTATCTCTAGATAAACATATTGTATAAAATGTTTTAGTAGCTATACTTTTTCTTTTATAAAAAAAATATGATTTTTTACATTGATTGTCTGTCATTTTGTTTTTTACACAGCAAGAGAATGGTAATTCCTAAATCATAATTTATTAAAATAAAGCATGTACTCTGTAAAATTTATTTTTGATAAGTTGTTTTATTTTTGTAATAACTAACTAATAAAACTTCGATTCTATTTAATAATGCTCTTAATCTTATTTTTTTTAAAAGCTAAATTTCACATATGTATTGATTTTTGATAAATACAGTTCATATTAAATAAAAAAATGTTTATAAAAAGTGTAATGTCCAATTTATTTCTGTAATTTTAATAATATAAATGATTAAATCTTTTTTAGCAGATATTGCTTTTTTATGTTTATGATAAATGCTATCATTATATTGAATATGTCAAAAAATGAGGTTATTTTTTTTTATATTGAGTAAACAAATAATATTTGTAACTTATGTTTAGTAACAATTGATTAAATAATGTTGATTATTAATGGCACAATTCACAAAATCATTTTTCTTTTAAAATGACTTACAATTATAATGTCTCTATTTTTTAATTGCAATAGATTTTGGATGTATGACTAATGAGAGTACTAGTATTGTCTTAAAAAATGCTGGATAAAAAAATTTGGATAAAATACATTAATCATATTTGAATTATGTCATCAGATCATAATATTATATATTGTGTAAACAGTAAACTTTGCACTGAATCATATATTTTTATTATAAGCATTACCATGTTATCCTTGAAGGACATCAATTAAATCACCATGACAACATCAATTAAGATTATGGTCAATATAATAATTACTTTTAAAAAAGGTTTGGAAATTTTTTAAACACCTTTGTAGCAAATAACTAATTGTGATTTCAAATAATGAGTACAGATTGATAATGATAGTAATGGAAAATCCTAGCATAACAGACCATTGCTCAGAGTAAAAGTGTTTATATATTTTTAAGCAAATGTATAATTTAGGTAATATAAATTATCTATATATTAGAACCTAGATTAATATCTTTAAATTAATTATTAGTGAAAATTTAAAAATAATTTGCAGACTTAAAAAGTTTATGGTTTCATCCTACATATGTTAATATTTAGAAGTAATAATTTGTCAACATTAATTATGTTTTTTTCTGATATTGATCTAAACATATTATGATCGTGCAATTATTAGCTAAGATTATTATTAGGTAAAATTATCCAAATGAAAATTTTTCCAAGTAATTATTATATAATGCATTATAAATCTCTTTATTATATAAAACATATTGAAGATTGAGTGATTTAGGATGTATGTATACAACATAATTGTCAACATTTTTAGGTATTTGTTATAGTTGACAATATTTTCCTTCGAAAGAATCTTTTTTTTTTTTTGCTATATCTAGGGAACTAATTTTAGGTGTAACGCTATTTAAAGAATAGCTTTGACTTGAATCCATATATCAATAGAATATTTATTTATGCATTAATATTGATTATATATATATAAGTATGCGTAAATATAAAAGTTATTACTTTACCTTGTTGAAGTTCTGAAAAATATGGTCGATTTTGCGAAAATAATTTAAATCTGCTGAATAAATTTTGGTGTTTTCATTTATATTCAGATCTCCCGTTTTCAAATGAAGAAATTCTTTCCAATTAACCTAAAATATATAAGAAAAGAAAATGATTCATTTATATATACACACATATGTACATAATTTCAAGCCATTTGAGATACAACTTTTTTTAATTATGCTAGGCAACCATAGTGAAGCAGGACATCTTTTATGCGTATGAATATTTACACATAATTTTAATAAATGCCTTGAAATTAATAATTAATAATTGAGAAATATTTATCAGTTTTTATGGTACAAATCCGAAGATGTACTATACGTAGAACGACATTTACCGTAATTTATGTATAAGGAATTAATTGTTTAACTTATATGTCAGAAGCGATAGGCATCGTGGCTTGCACAACCGTTTAATGTGGCTCGGATTGCACTCTTCAAGAAAAATTGATAAAATATTTTATGTTCCTTGACGCCACATGCACACACTAAAAAAAAAATTTTTACAATACAAACGATAACGATATGCAGTGTCAGGTTTCACATTAAATAAAATAATTAAAATATAATTTTCCTGTAATTGTAATTTATATGTATGTTACCAAATTTTTAATAAATAAAATGTATTTACATTTTTTTTTTCTTTTTAACATATTACACCAGTTTTTTTTTTAGTTTGTGAATTATGTTTATAAATGTAATATGAAAAATGCAATATATAATTGTGGTTCCCCGAATTTTTTTAAATTCTCAACTGGCTCGCGTCAAGTTAAAGGTTGGGCATCCCTGTTCTAGACTATACGCTCTAAAATATTTACACTATAGCGAGCTCTTATTTCTTGATGAATATATATATATAGAAGAGATATGAATCTCCATACGTAAGTTTTACACTCAATCACTCTAATTCAACTGACAGAAGGGAAGTTCACTCTTATCTCCAAATAGAAGCTTTCATTCTTATTTAAATACCAAACAAACAGCACACTAAGAAGATACATTTTAAATTTTAGTTGATAAAGTAATATATGTAAAAACGTCGACCATATTTCGACATTTTTATTATTTCAATCTGTTTCATCAATTTGTATATAGTAAATAAAAATAGACAGACAAATCAAGAGACGCACACACAGAAAGAGATAGAGAGCAAAATTGAGACAGAGAGAGGGAAGAGAGAGAGAGAGAGTGCGAAATAGAAAGACGCACGGAGAGGGAGGGGGGAGAGAGGGAGAAAAGATTAAAAAATAGAAAAGTTTCATTTATATTTAATTATTACATTCATAGCAAAATACTAAACTCACCGTGACTAATAATATTATTTTATATAATTACATACATTTTTATTGTATAAAATATTTATTGATGCAATGTCTTAAAATTTTTTTAATATAATGTATGGAAATAAATAGAGAACTTTTATTGTAAAGAAAATTCAATAGCAAAATTAGTAATCATCCTCATTTTAATTAACTATTTAAAGGTGCACATTGAGATTTACTGAATATGATTTAATGCATTGATAGATATAAATTAGTAAATATTAAAAAAATAAAACATGTACATGTGTGTATAGTGGGGTAAAATAAAATATAAATTAAAATAAATTCAATGTTTTGCAATATCTGTTTTAACAAGGAAAAGTAAAAAATAATAAATAAAAGATTTTTATATACCATTAAACATAAATATTAAAATAAAAATAAGTCAAGCGTTGTGAGCCGGGAGGGCAGCGCAGCAGCCTTGCAAGCAAGCAATTGGTTGCAGACGGTTATTGGGGATTCGCCTCCCTGACGATGCTATGTCATATGGAAAAAAAAAACCAAATGTCTTCATTGCTTGTAGAGTTTATTGGAAGTTTGAATGCTGGAATATCAGAAGTGGAATATGGCTAAAGATCTTACGCTCTAGAATCTAACACTCCAAGGTCTGGTACTCTATAATGACATTAAATTAGCAGGGCAAAAAATTAAAAATCATAACATAAAATAAAATACAATACAGAAATTTATTTTCAATATTTTTACACACATTTCAAACAATTTGTTTGCAAGAAAGGTGGATGAAATATTTAAAGCAATATGTAATCTTCATAACTTGTTGACTTGAGTTCTGATGAAAATGTATAATAAACATAAACTAATTAAATGCATTGAGCCTGCTTGTGGCAAAACACTACCAGGATCAGTACTGAATAAAATTATGTAATACAGACATGCTTATAATGATGGCATAATGTGCAAATAAGGCAATTAGATATTCCATTTTGTCAACAATAGACTACATGAATCCTTTTTTGGTAATGGAATGTGGATTCTTTGCAATTACCCAAACCTCTTTGTATTTTATTTTTTTTTCATCTCTTTCAGAACAAATTATTCTTGCAGTGGATGAAGAAAATGTGTGACCTGTGGCACATTCACGATTCAGATATATCTAACAATATTCAAATTTTTTTTAGCTCTATTGTACAAATATGCATGTTGGGCAATTTTCACGGACCTATTTGCAGCAAATTTATTGTAATACTCAGAGTTTTAGGATGGGTTACTATATGTGATTTTATACGCCACCTGAAAATCATGCTCTATCAGTATCTTGTTTTTAGTATTGTTCAATAAATTATTAAGAGAAGGTGACAATGTAAAGTGTACCCTGTAAATCTTTGTACTTTTGATGAAGTTCTCTTTAACATATGAGGGGAAGCCCAAAAATAGACAGAATCATTCTCTTGTTTGTGCACTTGTTGTAGTATATACTTCTTCTGTTAGATACTTTTTGCAGAAACTCTACTGCATAAATCTGCAAAGTGACAACACTCTGTGAAATTGTGGCATCATGTAACATATTTTTGTAAAGTACATTTCCATATCTGTCAATTTTTTTATAGTAGTTGAAAAAGTAAAAACAATGTGAAATTCTGTTTTTGTTTGCAGATAACGATAAGGAAAATATTTATAATGCTTGAAACAGATTTTAAACATGCTGATCTCATAAAAAACACAAGTTTATGAGTGGTTTAATTGAAATTTTAATTTCCCCCTGTCCCAAAATACTTAGTAAGTAAAGTCCAAAGTCAAAGCAATGCTAATTTTGTTCGAATGCAAACATCATTTTTTTCTCATATTTAATTTGTAATGTTCCGGCATTTTATCTATAATTTCTGAAACATTTCCATGATGCAATAAAAAGTAAACATTTCATTTTGTGGCAAAGTCAGCAATGCAAGATTCACCATAACAAAAGAAAATCTGTCAAAGCCTTGAGTGTGAAACACTTTTTAATTAAAATCAGCACATCCCAGCTTATTTATCAGCTATATTTGCTCAGTCTTGTTTTGTATAAGTTTTTTTTTATTTCTTGAATGAAAAATGTTTTTTTTTTTTTTGCAGACATAGAAATGGTGGTAGTGGGGGGAAGGGGTGATAGAAGCTTTAAAATGCATCATTTCCAAACTACTTTGAAAAATGACAAACAGGTTTACATCAGTACATTGCATTAAATAGATTATACTTTTTAAAGGTATTCAATTTGCTAAATCTAAAAATATATTTACTTTTATTATGAAATTCCAGTTATTTTTGAGTTTTCCCTTATATATTCAACTTATTCACTACTCCTATATAATTGATTTAAAGTAAAATGTAAGCTATTGTGAACACCTCAGATTACCTCTATTTATTGCTTGCACATAATTTGCTATTATAAATTCATATTAATGAGTAAATTTAATTCAGACAAATATTTTCACTTAACATTTATACACATTATAAAGATAGATCATTAGAAGAGACCATTATAAGGAAACAGTATTTAATAAGCTATGGACTATGCTTTATTTAAGGAATCAAAAAAGACTATTATCCATTGATATTGCAATTTTTATGGGGCAAAAAAAAAGAATTATAAAATATAACATAAAAAACAATGATGTAATTATTAAAGGTAAGCTTAGTTTTCCACTGCTTTCATAAACTCTGTGGCTAACCACAAGTGGCACCTGTAATAAAAATTAACACTAATAAGATAAATTATCACAGCAAATGATTTAATGCACAATAATTTTAATCTTTAAATATTATAGATTCAACTTATTGCATGGATTATAATAAACATTTATTAAGTAGAAAACACTGCTTGTTTATAGAACGTGGCTAAAGAGTTATTTTGATAACTAACTTTCACATGTTCTATAAACGAGCAGCGTTAGTTATTTTTCCATGTAATTTTGTTTTAAAATCACTATATTATTAATTATTAGTTCAGTATAAGGTAATGTGGATTATTATTACATGTAATAATTTGAATTAGTGCATATGAAATACTGGTTTAAAAATATGGATCTTAGAATGATCAAGTTCCATGTTTAGCTTTATCAATGAATATTGGTTTATTTAAAAATAAACTTTAAATATAGGTAAACTGTTCATGTTTTTAAAATATTTATTGACAGGATAATGCATACTTATAGTGCATGTGGAAGGTTAATGTCATACCCTAAACTTTTGTCTGTGTTTAAAGATTGATACATTATTAATTATTACATCTATATAAAATTATGTGGTTTATTATTCCACATAGCAAAAATTGAAAAAGTTTCATTTTGGTGAAATATAAAATTTGATAAAGTACATGTAATAAGCCGATTTAAAAATATGATTCTTAATAAGATTAATCTCCATACTCAAGGGAAGTTGATTTATTTAAGAATAACCTTTAGATATACATGGACTAACCATTATTTTAAAACGTTTATTGACAGTAAATACATATATGATGCTTATTTATAGTGCATGTGTGAAGGTTAGTTTCCCTCTTATATCATTTCACACATACTTAAAAATTGCTATATTATATATATGTAATAAATTAAGTTTGGATGTCAATATTCTTTCCAAAAACTATATGTAATATTGTAATATTTATACACCTGGATCTTGTTTTATGTGGATTTTTTTAAATGTGATTTTGAAGTTATGTGATTCATGTTTCTTCTTAATATTTTTTTATGTGAGTTTTCGTTTATGCGATAAAGAAGTTCATATCTCACTTAAAATCAGGATTTCCCCCATTTATATACACATATTATAGATTTGATACTTTAAATGCCTGTTGGAAAAAGATTTGGTAATAAATTTAGATACTGTAGAAGCTTTCGAGAAAGATAATAATGCATTGAACCTGTCAAGTTCGCAGCAAAAATGATTCAAAAAAATCTTCAACTTTCTAATCAATTGGACAATCATTTTCTTGTTAAAGAAACAAATTATGAATGAACTCTTAAATTCCACTGAGAACTAAATAGTTGTATGTCTGGATATCACAATCTTCATAAACAATTAGTAAATTCATCATCTCAAAGCTTAATCACTGATTACTATTGTCGACAAAAAACCATTAACTTTTAGGCTAAAATTTTTTTTATTGGCTGAGTGAATTAAAGATTTAATCTTTTGATTGGGTTCAATTACAGAATCATTAGTATAATATATTTGTCTTTTAATATTAAATTCATTTGTAAAAAGCAAATTAATAATTTGTCAGATTATGAAAGTAAACAAAAGTTTTTTCAAAAATAAATTTCTATTTATAATTATAAAAATATTATATAGTGGATAACCTAAAAAGAACATTTGTAACATATTAGAAATTGCTGCATATGTCATTGATTTCTTTCTCATCTTTACATTCCTGTATCTGTAAATGTAAAAAAAAAAATAAAATCTTAACTATTTTTTTAAAATAATTATATTTTCAGCAGATATTATCAAAATAATTTATAATATGTAAACAATTGTATGCCATTTTGTCAAAAAACATTGTGAATTAATTAATACTGGCACACTGTTTAACCCCAAAATTAGTTTATTTAGATCATATAACCATGAAAATATTAAATGTAATATATATAATTAAAAAGCCTATTCCTGACATTTTAATATCTCTTTAGCCTTGTTTTTAGCTTTTCAGGAATAAAGGCTTTTTTAAACTTGAATCCAATTTTTCTATATCCTCTGTGTCCCTTCACCACATCACACTAGCAAACTGATTGAATCATCAATCCATCTTTCATGTAGTTACTTTCTGCACTTTAAAAATATTTTGGAATTTAATATAAAATTTTTATTTATTTATTTATTAGAATATTTAGGTAGCAATATCTGGCAGTTTAACCTCCATTTAATTGCTTTTATTTATTAAATAATGCCTCTGCTAACTATTTGATCTCTTACTCATGTAATTCATTTTGTCTCTTTTTGTTTTTTATACTTGATTAAGTAGAGAGTACCTCCTGCCTTGTTCTTCTGTTAAGTTACCAAATGTCAGGATTTATAAATAATTAAAAACCAGTAAAATATATATACTTAAAAGCTGGATTTTCAAACACTGAGTTATTTCTATCAAAAGTATTTGATCTAGGTTAATGATTATGATTAATTTGAACCAGTATATTTCTATCTGTATTAATCATATTAAGATTATATGTAGTAGTTATTGTTAATTTATTGTAATGTATTATTATCATTCTTTACTTCTTATATTGTGAGGCATTTGAATGAACTTTAGTTTAGTCCTTTTAATATACATTATTATTCTTACTTGTTTTACATTCACATGATAACTCTTGCAACACTTTATGGCAGGCTGAAGCATTATTTTGCAAAAAAAAAAAAAAAAAAAAAAACGTTATCTATAGAACATACTTTGGCATTAATGATCTTCATTTTACTGTTAAATATTTAACAACTATTTTAATTCCCAAAATACATTTCCTTTGTATAAGTCTGTAACAATTTTGCAGATATGGGATCACTCTGTCAGATACCCATTTCAATGCTAACCTCCTTACTATCATCATATAATTTCATCATTGCTATTGTAGTTTGATAAATGATTTATAAAAATATTATATTATGGATCTATATATTGATGATCTAAATCTTTAATGATTGTGAATATATATATATATATATAGATATATATGTAACGGTATATATATATATATATGCGTTCCATTCAAATTTTAATAATAACTTTTTTTTATCTAATACAGAATTAAAAACAAACTGTCAAAAATGCACAAATAACGAATTATTAATTTATTAATATGTTAGATTGATTGAAATATTAAAAATAAGCTTTAAAAAATAAATAAATTATAGAATCGAAGCAAAGATTCTAATCTTTAAATAAAGTATATAATAAAAAACCTTTTTGATTTTAATAATAGCGAAGAGTTTTTAATCTTAAAAAGAAAAATTACAAACAGATCCTTAGGGCAAAATGACCATTGAAAAGAAATGATTATGAAATAGAAACAAAGACTTGCTTTTCTCGCCAAAGATATGGGCACAGATCTCAGTGGAAAAATTTACTTAGCCATAAACCCAAAATCTTACCTTGGACACAAAGAATAAACCAATAAAATACAGACATGAAGTATGTTTGATGAATCCTGCATTCCAGAGATAAGGTACCTAGGGACTATAAAAGAGAAATCCAAAACAATAATTAGTTAGTTGGAGATTAGAAAAATTAAAAATTTAAATTCTTTCATCTGTTGCAGAAAAGTTAAAATAAATATTATCGATGTCATCAAAAATGTAATGAGCTTCATCGTGCTTCCTTCGGTGCGGCCGGCCGAAGGTAGCTTTCCTATTCACGGATCCCAGTATCAAACCACTGGTGCTGTATGCAGAAATCTTTGTAAATGCATCTTCATAAATTGTCATTGCCCACAAGAAATGGATCTTTTATAAATTCAGATCTTCATCGCAAAGGAACGAGCCCGGAGAAAGAAAGGAAAGTATACATTATAAACAAAAAAAACATTATAAACTCTTAATTTAAAATCTCAGAACTTTATTTTCCTTTAAAGATGATTTATAGACTTTCTCTCTGAATCAAATCTAAACTCTATAAACTTTAAAAAAATTTAAGTCTTATCAAAAATTGAAACATAATCTTTTAAAATATGTGTTATATGTTTTCATTTATGCTAAGTGTAAGATCTGTTTGTAATGGGGCAGGGGTTTGCAATTGCAAACTTAAATTTAAAAAATAGAAACACATCGTTATTTGTGCATTATTAAATTTTAAAAATAGGTTAGAAATAGTATTTCTAGAATAAAAATAAGTTAAATATAATGCTCATTTTAAAAGGATTTTAAAACTAAACTAAATATTTTTTTTTTATTAAATTAATAAAATAATTTAAATGTTAGTTGAGTATATATGGCTGCTAGATCAGTTTAAGTATATGTTAGTTTAAAGAGGATTTGATTTCGAACTATTTGTTTGTAGTTGTGTCAATGCTGGTGGAGAGATATATGGACATTTATATCAATGTAATGTGAAGTATGTTAGCACCTAGGGTGATGAGTCCAACTGAATGCATGACCCCAAAGAGGTAGTCATATTGTTGAAATGGATGCAGACGTATTTCCCGCACCATTGACCCATTCCAGCTCTATGGATTTTGGACAATAAGCTGGCAAGATAAGACCGCCTCCCATCCATATGTAGATTTCTTTTTATTATTTTATATGCATATTTTCACTAAGAGATGAAGATGGGGGGGGGACATATTAGCATTATATCTTCTCAGTGATATTTGCACTGTCTAGTGGCCAAGATTTGTGTCGATATTCTATAAGAACATGTTCATATTTGAATGGTTAATTATAAGATATCTAGCGGTACGATGGTAAGGCGGATTTTTAGTCTGGAGTCAAGTAATTTGAAAATTTGTGAGTGCATCTAGGTAGCTCATCTATACTCAACATTCTAAAATTTAAAATTAAAGTTAAAAACAAATAAAATAATAATG
>JAQFVV010008059.1:0-35000 GCA_028023455.1 Epiperipatus broadwayi
TAGTAGTAGTAGTATTTTAAAAAAACATTAAAATCAAGTATTTTACTTTTGTTTGCTTTATTTAATAAATATCATTTTCTTTTAATCCACAAGGTCTTCTATGTTCTTGATGGTGTTCATGAATCCATTTATTTGCCACTGAAATTAAAAATTCAATGCTAAGAATTAAATATGATACCGGTTAATTTCCAAAACCTCAATTCTTCCTATAAATAAATAACACCACTTTTACCCAATGTAAAACAGGACAAGCAGCATGGCGAGTTAGTAAATCATCTTTACCAGATTTAAGAATATTATACAGAAAACTGTAGCTCCTAATATAGATATATATGAAGAATTTTTATTAATGTTCTATTTGTTTTGGGAACAAATAATTTCTTATAAATATTCAAAGAGCATTAAGCGATATTATACAGAACCATTATCTTTACATTTAATTATTATATAAGGCCTACAATTTTTCATTATTATTTTATGACCTATTCCTAATTCAAAGACATACACAATAAAATGTAAAGTCAAATAACCAATGTAGAATGAATACATTTCCAGAATCACTCCAAAACAAAACAAAAATCCTAGCCGATATTATTTTACTGACAATTACTGATAGAATGAAGTTGATTATCAAATAAAAACACTATGATTGTTTGAAGATCCTTTGCTACTCAATAATTATTTTAATTTCTGTCTGAATTTAAACTTCAGATCACAGAAGAAACGTGTTTTACCTTTACCATGAAGTTTTTATCACATATTATGTAAAAGTTACTACTCATTTATAATATATATGTATAATGTGTGATTATATATTATTTAATTACCATATTCATTTAATAACTGTCAAAGAACTGGTTCTGCATATCAACCTCACAACCGATCTTCAAACAATTCAGATTATCTAATTTTCATATTTTTAGATTATTGGTTATATTTCTTATTCTCCTTTTTTTCTTATTTGTTGTTATTTTTATATAGAGTTTCTTAGATCTTTACGATATATATTTCACAATTCATTATTTTTAAAATATAAATCTAATTCATGTTTCTGTTATATATATATATATGTATATGTACTGGACTATGCCGAGACCTGCCCTGTTCAGATTTTCACTCCTAATCTTGCATTGAACATGAAGTGATCAAGATTTAACAGGAAATAAAATGGATATCAGATTTATCTGATTATCTGTATTCATATATAATGGTACTTCCAGCTCAACTGATAGAAAGAGTGAATTGACAGGACTCTGCCAGTTAAAAAACCCCTTTAGTTGATATCTTACTCAAACACCCGAATGTTTTAAAACCTATGGCAAGTACACACCTTTGAAAAGTCTATTTACAAAACTACTTTTGCACGCCACTCCTAGAAAGGAATCAAAATGAATTTCCTCCCCGCCTAGAAGGATGTGCAATACCATACGTTCAGCGGAGTATAAGAATAAGATTTAACATCCTGGTAGAGTAATATCCTGTGTGGCTAGCTCAGTACTCTACATCAAGGGTCTTCAATGGGTAAGTTAAATGGTTATTACTGGTATGTGATTGATAAGGAAAGAGTACATTTTATCAAATAGATAATAATGCAAAGCAAAAACAAGTTTAATATTATGATTAAATATTTATTTAATCCCAGATACCCACCCCCTTTCATACTAATGATGATATAATAAAAAAAATAATTAATTATCACAAACCCATATATATTTGAGGCATTGAAATAGATAAAATACAATTTTAAATAAGAAAAATAATAAATTCCTAAAGCTATTTACAATGTTTTATAAGGAATGGATGTGGTCTGAGCTTTTTACCCTGTAGAAATACATTGTGTCTTGTGTGATTTGATATATATATATTTCAAATATATACAAATATATATAAACCTACACTATACTATATATATATATTTCTCATTATAAAAGATTTTCGGTTATACAGGCATACACTTCTACTAAGGACTTTAAAACCTTTTTTTTTATAGTAAATACACTAATAATAATAATAAAAAAAACAACTATGTATACTTATATTTGCACTATGAAATATTTCACTAATTTCATATTTTTCAACATGTCAATAAGGTTGCGTTAGTTCAGATACCATATAGTATTCAACATGAGGGTGCTGTATCTATTTTCCTTTTATAACAGATAAATTCTTATACATGTATATACGTGCAGCACAATTATACACCTACTATTATTCTAAATATAGAATTATTAGTCGTCTTGCTTATGGGGAATCTGACAATGAATAAACCCCTTTTGCACACATCATAAGGTACAGCAGTGACAAAAAATAACTTTAAAAGGATATACGGATAAATACTTTTTTTAGATACTCAACATGAGGTATCAGATTTACCAAATATTACAAGCATATGTGCACGTATATACACATGTATTTTTAGATATGACAAATTTCAGGAGTAACAACAAGAGGAAAAACAAATAGCAACAAAAAAAGAATCTAATTGCAACCTTTGTTGAAAATACTAGAATTTGAAATAGAAAAATGAATTAAAAGATTTAAGTAAAAGCTTTATCATTATGCTCATAATAACATATAATATATATATATGCGAGAGACAACTCTCTCTTTTTTTAAATGATTAATAATAATACTAAAAAAATAATATATTTCTAATTATCGGAAATATCAGAATGAATTAATTCAATAAAATATTTTAAAAGAAACTTATGTGTTTTTCCGGGTTTGAGCGGGCTTCAATTCAACTAGTTGTGTGGTGAGGATTTTATCTCAATCGGGCATAGGCAAGGTGGCTTTTGTCATCATCGTGGCCAGCTGGAACTGGTGTGATCACATCTTGGTGATTGGGACAGAGAAAGGGTGGATGGACCGGCTGGTTTTCTAGTCCACAGTCATTTTAGTGGAAGATCTGGTAGATTTCTCCATATTCTCTATCTTCTATAATACAATAATTATTGTATTAAATGTCCATTTGCTATCTTGAATGGTTCACTAAATCCTTAAGAAATCAAGAGTTCTTAAAAGAACTGTATAATGGATTTCTTTTTAGAAAATATCTGCTGTAGTCTAGTCCATAAATTAATTTCTAAGTGGCTAGATGATCGACGAATTCCGGAGTCAAAGTAGTGAGCTACTTGAATGCCAAAGAAAGAATGAATCCCACAGCACTGACTAAAACTTATCATTCCCTCTCATCCAGAACCAATTCAGGTATCCCCCCTGAAAAGTATGAATCAGCCAATCCTTTCAATTTACCTTATCATTTAGATTATAACATTTTTTACGATTTTTCTGATTAAATTCTACATTTCAGGATTTAATATAATGTTTGTTTTGCATCTTGAAAACCCCAGACCACTTCATTACAGATATCAATTCAAAAGAATTTCTATTTTATAAAAAAAAAAGATAACATTTTAATTATAGCATTATCAAACATTTTGCTTTTGGTCAGATTTTTGCAAAAGCAATTAACATTCTTTGCTTACAGAATAAAATTAGTTTTTAGAGAAGTAATTAAAAAAATGAAAAATATATACAAGTATGTTGGAACAATTACTTTAATTATTTCTTTTATGAATATGTTCCAACAACGTGATCTTTTTGGGTCAACAAAGTTTGTCTTTCTCTATTTGAGTTTTTCAAAGAAAAAAAATACATAAAATGACATATCATAAAAAATATACAAAAAGGAAAAATAAAACAAAAAAAAATACATGAGTTTATTATACAATATTTTCTATGTCAATTTCATATTACTTTAAATTGGTGTGTGTGTGTGTGTGTGGGTATTTTAATGCTCAGACCCAACTTCCATTATTAATATAGCACATTTATATATTTGTTGTGCTTAATATATACAATTTTACATTACAGCAGACTTTGTGTAAGGCCATTTGATAATGCCTGGCACTATATATATATATATATAGTATCTGTTTTAGTTGTTAATTTATTGTAATTATAGTGGTCTTTGAAAATGAAACTGAAGTTATAAAGTCTGATTTTTAATATGTCGTTTAACTCACACATATCGCACTTACTAACTTACACATACAACATTACTAGTTGTTTATTTGCTGAATGAAATATATTTTCATTATGCTATTAAAATCGACAATTTTCCAATGTGATATAATGAAATTATATATATTACAATGATTTAATATGTTCTTGCACAAAATGGCACTGAGGAAATGCTGACTGAAAGATCTTTTAAATTATTTAGTTTAACCGATACTGCTTATGCAAATATTTCATCTGATTAAGCATGTAATTGCAACATGTACATACATAAGACATACATACATTAAAACATTTCTTCAATATTTGTCTTATCTATTCATGTGCTATCATCTAGCACAAATTATAATTAATAACTAAGATTTATTTTTCTATGAATTTTTTTTGCCAGCTAAGTATGGGGATACTGAACATCTACTAGTAATTCTAGCTCTTGGTTTTGCTAAAATAGTTTGTTTGTTTGTTTTAACAATTTCTGAATTGTATTATGTTAAGTATCATTAATTGTGAGATTTGGGAAGAGAGGGATTGGGGAATTTTTTTGTTTTTCTCACTAAATATTTTAATTACCAGACATAGAAAACCTTTTTTTGCAATTCATGGGAAATTAATTGGATTCCATATAGATTGTCTAAAATTTTAGTGATGCTTCTTCCATTTGGAGGATTTAAGTCTCTTTTTTTTTCAATATCATAATTTTTCTGCATATTTTCTAGATTTACATTCATCAATTAAAGTTTTAATTTGTTTTCATTGTGTTAATGCAGAAATAGTATTCAGAGCGTATTTTACTTTTTTCAATATCATCTTCCTTACGATCTAAATAAAATTTTAGTAAATATTCAATATTTATTTTAAGATTCACTTTGTTTATGCCATAAGACAAATAATAATAATTATCATTATTATTAAAAACTTTTAAGTTTTGTCTGTTTAATATATATTATTTCATACATTGTGAGTTTTAAGTTCAATTATCTTTGCTGCTAATACGAACTGAACCGACAGCAAATCATCCTAGAAGCTACAATATTAAAAATTAATACTGGTTACAAATGTTGTTGTTTTTTTAAGAAATAAAGTTTTAAAACTCAAAAATTATTTGACATACGGGGATTATTGTTATAATAATTATTACATCTATTTGTTAAGCTCGAGAAATTATTGATTTTTTTTTAATCGTAGAGAATTTTTTTATTTTTTCAAATGAGTTAGAATTGGGCTTTTTTTATTGAATTTAATTCGCAATCAACCTATATCAATTATTGATGGTGAATGATATTTATATCTTTTTAGAAGGGAAAATAAAAACTTTTTAATTCTTAAACTTTTGGAAAATGTTTATTCCAGAGGAATATTGTTTAATCGTTCTGTCTTTTTCTTTTAAAAAACCCTACTAACAACTTTTATTCTATAACACATGGCAAGATGTCTGTACTATCTTACAAATATGTGTCGTCGAATGGAATTATATAATCACAATTTTTAAAATATATTGCAACAAAAAATAAAATTTATATATTTTTATAATTTTCATCAGAATGGATATTGCCTAGTTATAGTGGCAATATTAATAAATTGGCAAAATTTTATAAAGTTAAAAATCTAATAAATCCCTTCACGATATAATTGTTGTAATTTCTTACTTTTTTAGGCCATGCTGCTATTTCAAGCTCAGGAAAAACTGTGGCACCGCCTCTTTCGACGTCACTAAGCTAAAATAATAAATGCAGTATATGTACTTCTATGTACTTATTTTAAGCAATAAAAATTGAATAATGCCTTCTCTATGGTGCATTATATAAAATGACAGGAGCTAAAGCAGTTAACAAGTTTATAAGCTTTTATAATTACAATGAATTTAACACATGTATATAATTGAACTTCCCAATGAGCTATGGAAATACCAACCAACTATGAAAAAATAAAATTATACCTATATTATTTACATTTGGTGGCATTTAAGCCTATTTGATTAACATTGTTCTAATTTGGAGAAAGAAAATGTCTATTATTTTAATTTTATCTACATAATCTGAAATCACTATTTAAGTAATCAGAGAATCAGGAGAATCTCTTGATTTTAATAACCTCTAAATATCAAACGAGAGTACTATTTTAATTAATGTAATAATAAAGATTTATTGCTAGATTATACGTAATTACAGCGGAAATAACTGGAAAAAACAAATCCGCTGAATAATTAAGTAATGATTACAAATTATTTATTCTGTATAAAAATTAAAGTAATAGAAAATTTTACTTTTTAAAGTAGAACAGTATCAATCAACTAAGCTTAAATATCAATAAAGCTAAAAGACAGATTGATATCATTTTACCTTTTCCTAGTTGAATGGCAATTGCATAGCTGAATGGGAAGTCTGCTTATTCTCATTCTAATTATATAATTTAACTATGAAGAGTTATATATGTGCATAAAGTGTATTTACTTACTTATTACTTACATAAAGCAATAAAGTGGCTATTCTTTCTCCTCCGGGTTCATTTGGATCTTTTTCAATAATGTATTTATCTCTATCCTAAGAATAGTGATATTTTATCAATATAAAAATTCTCTACTATATATATATATATTATAATGATAGCATGCAGGAATAACATTTTATCTGCAATGGGACAAAAATAAATGTGAATTAGATAACATCATGATAATTTGCATTCTTTTATCATAAATTATTACTGTACATAAACATTTTATTTTAATAAAAAAAATAATCGGATATCTATTTAAAATAAACTTCATTATTTGATGATAGTTTTTAAATTTTAAAACAACTTTGTTGATGACAATTTTTTAATTTAATAAAAAAATCTAATTGTCTCTATAATTAATCATTAGCTCGTTTTAGTAATTCTGGAGGTGTTATTGCGAGTTTATGTATGAGTGCATATGCAATGTTCAGGAAAACAGTTTTCTCAGCATCTGCACTTAAATTTAAAATGTATAGCAGTTGAGAATAGTGACGATAGTGCTTCTGTGTTTTGGAAATTTTTATTGTAAAAATTTGATATCACCATCAATACATTATAGCTTTATTTATTAGTAGTGCAATTATTAATCTTTAAGACGGATTGTATTTTGTTTAAATATATTTTAGTTAAATTGATATATTACCAAAATCACACTTTTATTTTTGCCATAATATCCTATAAATACAATTTATTCAAACCGCTTCAAACACTTTTTAGCAAAACTCTTTATTTGTACATATATATACACCTACGTTTCGGCTGACCTGCAATCTTCTTCAGAGCATGTTCATTTTGATCTTCTAAATAAAGAGTTTTGCTAAAAAGTGTTTGAAGTGGTTTGGGTAAATTGATATATATTGAAATGAATATTTACATTTCAGAATTACTTTAAGTAGTGTGGAAAAGGGAAAGACTAATCAATGTATATAATCAAATTTGAAAGAGAGTAGAACCAGCTAAAAGCTTATAATTAAAGCTTTCATAATATTTAAGTATCTTTTGGAAATATATATATTGCAGACACATAACCCTCTTTTTCATATTGCTTATTTCTATAAAATATTCACAAATATATGTTTAATATTTTTTTAATTACTTTTTCCTTTTCTATGCCTAGTCGTATATTATTTTATATTTGAATTTACTAAAGTATGAAAATATTGTTCTTAGAATAAAAACCCAAGATTTGGAAAGAAAAAGTGTGGTAAAAACATTGTTGTTTTTTGTAAATTTTAATATATTAATAGACCATATTTAGAAGATCATAGTGAAATGATTATCATTTATATATAAATTATTTAAATTTTGTATTGTTGCTTTTTTGATTTTAAAAAATGTTTCTTTTTTTTCTTTTCTTTCAAAAAATGTAATTTTTATCTTAAAAGTCAAGCATTGGTGGCCGAGTGGTTAGCACAGCCGCCTTACAAGCAGTTGTCCCGGGGTTCGCTTCCCGGCCGACGCTTTGACGTATAAAAAAAATATTTAAAGAAAAGTTTGGTATTTTATGAAGATAAAAGATAAAAAGATTTATTTCTTTTTTGAGAATGATAATTAATGGATTAATTTAAAATTGTACAGGTTGAACTTTTTTTATTTTTAATTAATATGTAATTAAAATTCAAAGTTATATTGTATTAACTACCTGCTATCAAAGGAGAACTAAGGAATTTAGTATTTCAATCTGTAAATTTGAATTTATTTAAAAACATAAATTATCTTATTTAATTAGTCCCAAAATTAAAATTTATCTTAGTGTTTCCTTGGAAACTAAAAATTGCATGAGATAAGAACCGAATATGAATAGTTCTGAAAGAAAATATATCTCCTGATTTCTTATTTCATCAACTTGATGTGCTGATGTCATCATTAAAATAAAGATTCAGACGGATGCAACAAGATTAAACCTTTTATTAGAGTACTAGTTTATGAATTCTATGTCAAACTGAAAAAAAATGATATAACTATAAACTACCAAACCAGAGTCAATGGAGAAACCTGATCTGACAAAATAAATATTCTGAATTGTAACCCAGTTGTGACTCTAATAACTAACCATGATAAATGGACAACTTCTGGATTCTGAATTATAAATTGCAACTACAATTTTTTGTTAATCTGACCTCCGCGAGTGAAAATTGAAACAATGATTAAACCATAATAAATGCTAGAAATCTGCTAAAAGCTGAATTATTTTGTTCGTATGAAAGCTAAGATAAATATATAAAGGAATGTTAATTTATAAACTTTTTTTTATTGTGACTTAAATTTAATAAACTTTTTTCATACTTAAATACCTTTTTAGAGCAATTTTTTATTGAGCTGTTTATGTATTTTGTCTGTGTATTTAGTTTAAATTAACATTTATATTTTATCTATTAATTAGATATTTACTATTAATTTGTAAGATGAGAAACATGATTAAGTTGCGAGGATATTATTCCAAATAATAATACTGTTTAAATTTATTGTTATAATAAGAAAATGAGCTTGCTCCAGAAACCATCCATTAATCTTTGTCTTTTAAATTGTAAATTAAAGCATGGTTTAAATTAAGGGGTATCAATTTTAGAAATATTTATTCCGATTAAATATTAAAAGGGTGAAAGGAATAATTTGTTGATTGTTTGTTGAAGTTATATTTTGATGTGGGTCTGCTTGTTAGTTAAAGACCATTAATAAGAAATCCATTTTTGCTATTACAGATGGCTTACTTGCTATTACAGATGACTTATATGCACAGAAACCAGAAACCGTTAAAAGATTTGGAACACATTTGATAAATTTAGCACATTTTAAGTTTGATTTTTGTAGCATACAAAGAGTCTTAGGTTCATGCACATATTCTTATGTTGATACAATTTTGTTTACGATTACTAAATGTGCGTTTGATCTTATAAAAAAAAATAATATATTTATTGATTTTTTTTTTCAAATGGTAATGATTGTACAACACTGTGCTTTAATGCATCTTATGAGTACTAAGATATGAAAGAGCAATAGTAATTTAAAGAAGTCTGTTTGGATAAAATGTTATTAAATTTGACTATGGTAAGATTGATCTTTGAAGTATTTACATGTATATCTATGGACTAGTTTGAGTAAATATGACCACAAGCATTAAGTTTAATTTAATTAATGAAAATTTATGTAAAGAAAGAGTTATTATCCAAATATATTTAAACGGTATTTATATGACTTATTATATAATTACGATATTGAATCGATTATACTATAAATATAACTTATAATAATAATATAGTTTTGATAATAATAGAAGTAATAGCCAGTATAATACTAAATTGATAATAAATATTCTTTTTCATCTATAGAGTGTAGATTTTGCTGTTTAATTGTTAAAAGATCCAGAGTGCTTTTATATAGAATAGTTAATGTTTTATTCCAAAGAGTATGATTCTCTGTGATTCTAGCAAACATATTGAATACTAATAATGGTTACTGAATCTGTAGGGTTTGTAGTTATTTATCTTTATCAAGATCAGTGCATAGAATATTTAATAAGGCTTGTTTTTGCTGGCTAACAGGTTAACACCATTACTAACATAAGTAAAAATTTCTAAATGATTAATCTAGTCGCATTCTCTGGTGATTGAAGTTGACTGGGTCTGCTGATGTATTTTTTTTCTATTGCAATATATATTTCCAATTTATATTATCTAAGGGTGTATTTTATATTAGCTCAATTATATCATAAAAATCCATCAGCCCAGATGTCAGACCAACCTCTCACACTGTAGATGTATTTGAAACATAAACTTTAGTGGGACTCTCTAGTGATTGATGTTACCATGTCTGCAGACATATTCTGCCCATTACAATATAATATATATAGTAAATAAACTTTTGTTAAAAAAAAAGTTCTGTTTTTCCTTCAACATTGATTTTTTTTTTTGTGAAGTCTTTGGAACTTTATAATGATTTAATAAATTGATGATCCAAATGCAATATAGACACATTTGAAACATACACTTTATTGGCATTCTTAGGTTGTTGATGTTCTCCATGTTTGCAGATATATTTTGTCCATATATATATATATATATATATATATATATATATATATATATATATATATATATATATATATATATATATATATATATATATATATATATATATAAAAATTCCATTCTTGCTATTAAAAGGTGTGAAGGTTGCCTTGACAGCAGTTAGAAATATTGGTTGCTATATTTACTGTGAAAGTTTAGGTGGTTACTGGTTGGAAACTAATTATATATATATATGTATATATAAAATGTATTTATGTAATCATATATGTTTCATATTCTTATATTTTTATGTCTTTTGTTGTTAACATTTTAATATTATTTGCAACATATCTGAATGACCTATTATCTGCAATATCACTAATCAAATGATCCAGTGTAATATTATTAATAACAATGAAATTTATTTTTATTACCTCTATGCCTCTTTCCATAAGCTTTAGTAAGTAGATTATATCAGATGGTAATGTTTAATACACCCTTTCCTGTGTTATCCTATTTAATATCTGCAGATTAGTTTTAAGCTTAAGGCTTTTATCAGTGAGAAGTTTAGAACACTATACCTGAACCTTGAAACTAATTTCCAGATATTGGCTATGATGGCATAGTATAGGAATCTATTAAGCTCTATTATCTGTTCTCTATTACTTTCTAAAATTTACAATATGTAGAATAGAGATGATAAAAAAATGCATACTACTAAAACAATAATATGTAATCTTGAGTCATGTGATAGAATCATGTGACATTTAAAAGAAATGCTTATAGGATCAAACCTGAAATATATATTTACCATCATTTATCAGTAAAAATTTGATCTTTATATAATATATATAATAATATTATAATTCGAAATCTGTACTTCTTCAAAGCAATATGTGTAATTATATAAATGAATATTTATAAATACAGTAATCAGATATATTTTAAACATTTTATTTACTGAGCAGCACTTTTGACTATTTTTGAAGTCTTTGTCAACTAATACTTTGAAAGGCTAACCTTCCCACAATTCTGTGATCTTAACATTTGCTGCCTGCTTGTTAATTTAGTCATGTTTGTATTTGTATATTAGCATAGCTTCTTTTATTTTTCTTTTGTTGTTATTTTTTTCAATTTGCAATATTTTAACATTGTTATAATTAAAGTTAAAACCATAAATACATTAATTATTATGTTCGTGAAAAACGGATGCTGAAACATTATTATCTACTTTGGAATTTTGATTTGATTTCTGAATACTTATATATATATATATATATATTGTAACGAGCACAGATGACGTTACATTGTGTTTTATTATTAAACAAGTTAAAATAAGAAGTTCGCATTTAAAAATTTTCTTTAAGAATTAAAAATTGAAATTAAATATCATCTTAAACTCGTATATATTAAATCGCACAGATAAAAAAAATTATTAAAATAAAACTGTATTAAAAATAGAAAAGGTATTTTAAAAACAAAAACTTAAAAAGATTTAGAGATAAAAATATATCTTTGATTTGGAAAACAGGTTAATTAATCAGAAATGGAAATGATAAATTTAATTAGTCAAATGTAAACCAGCCTTGTGCATTTAAATGTAAAAACATCGGTCAGATAGGAAAACAATAGAAACTTTTAGCAAATGAAATAAATCCATTGGGAAATCGGACCTCAACGAAAAGGATCATCGCATCGATGACATAATGCCAAGTCAATCCTTCGAATACGTATAAAAGGAAAATTTGGAAATTATTAAGTAGTGATTATGATTATTAGGATGTGACAGATAGGTGTTAGTGCGGAGGTGGGGGAGGAAGCGATTGAAGAGACGCACGATTCAATCACTTCAGTTTTGCCAAAGAAAGAAAGAGAAATGAACTATCGTTTTCTACATTGAGGACCAACTAAATTAAAAAAAACCTCCGAATGAATAAATAAAACATCGAGCTAAATGTATACCAATATCTTCAGGACGGCGTGGAATTCCCGTTCAAACTTACAAATGACAGATAAAGATGAACTGTTTAAAACCGTAAGAACTTTACAATTAATGAACATTAAATTAAAAACTTTTCGTATTTAAAATAATTGCATTAGTTTCCTATCTGACTAAAGTAGTTAAAATGTTATTTGATGTATTTTTTATTTATTTGTGTAAAATCATTTCCATTTATTTAATTTTGTTCTTTAAGTTTATTTATGATTTCTGTTTTCCGATAAATTAAAATATATCAATGTTAAACTTAAGTCGGGCGTGAATGGCTGTATAGATTTGTAAAGTTATATTAGGGAGGGTAATCTTGGGTTATTTGTTTCGTGGTTAAATTGGGTCAATGGATTGGATATATTGGTGTGATTAGTAGATGTAATATTGATTCGCTATGGGCAGAATCGCTTCATACACCACACACTTCTGTTTGCCTATGGAAGGAATTATAAGTCGGATACCGTAGTTCCTTTCTATGGAGTTTTTTGTTTTATTGCTCTTCTTTGCAGATAGATGTAATATTCCTATCTCATGAGAAGCAATTTCTTCTCTTAATCTTTTTGGTGCTGCCGTATTCCATATTACATTGAATACATCGATGTATCAGATGGATTGATGCCAGTTTGACTGCGAATTTTAGCCTAAGGTTAAATAGGGATAGAATATTTTATTTTCAAATGCAAATCTATGTAGTCTATTACACGATACTCTTCCGACCCTAAATAAAAATGCATTAAATTTAAGTTGTTTATAGACGCTTGCATGGATTGGTTATTGGTTAAGTATGTTTTGGGTTTTCATATTTGATCAAAATATATAGACATTCGATAAATAATGATACCTTATGGTGAGTATCTAAAATGTATTTATTCGGATGTCTTTTAAGTTATTGGTGACAATGCAAGTATCTTATGATGAATACTATTGGGTTACGTAGAAATTTCCCTCCGCAATTGTCAGTAATCAATAATTTTGTATTTTGATCGTTTATGTTTATTTTGAAATGTTTTTGACCGTGAAATCTATGTAACCGATCTATATTCAACATTATAAACAAGCTTTCATAAATTTATATGTGCGAACTTAATTAAAATGTAAAATTATAATATAATAGTAATTAAATGTAAATTAAAGTAAAGTTAAAAATAATGTTAAATGTTAAAATGTAAACTGATACTAAAATAAAATTTAAATCTTATATATATGTGCATAAATAAATGTTTGTATGCTAATTACTGGCAGTGGCTTATTTTATTTATTTTTTAATGTTAAAATCTAATTAGATAAGATATTATATTATTTAATCTCTGCTATTCCACTGAGCTAGTGACATGGGCTAACGACCGGAATCAAAATTTAAAAAAAAAAAATTTTTTTTTTTTTTGACTTACGTATCTGCCTACTTTATAAATTTTTCTAGGTTCAAATGCCTAGATGGCGCCCTGTAGTGCAGTTTACGTTAAGCTATATTCTCCGGATCGTTACAATATATATATGTAGGTAGGTAGATAGGTAGGTAGATTACACAAAATATTAATCTCTAATAATAATAAAATAAATAATTTAATCTAAAAAAAATTGAGATTTTCTGATAAAACCAAATTCTATATTTAATGTTATCATAAAAAAATTTAAAAGTCAGATTAGACTGAAAAATAATAGAAAAGCTTTTTAAAAAATTCATTTTTTCACTTGAACAATTTAATTAAATACTGATCAGGCCTATCCTCTCATAAATATAAAATCTTTACTATTTATTATAATCAAAAAAAAGATTATTCTAAAGTACTCTTCCATTTAAAACCATGTCATGTAGGCAACAATAATTATTTCCATTTTTGGATTTTTTATAATAAATATATAATATTCAAATAAATACTGTGTAATATACATTATACAAGGATTTATACATATCTTATTGTTAATGTGAGTTAATCATAAACTCCCATTTATTATTGGTATTTCCTATATGCCACAATTATGATTGATGATGATGATCAAGGAAGTGTCTATTCGTCATCACTCTTATACATTCAACATAAATACAGGCTATATTTCTTGATCATCATTATTTTTGACAATCACTTTTCTGATGCTCAGTCTCAAGATCATTCCACACTAGTAGCTTAACTTAGAGACTCATGGAAATTATGAAAGCCACCAATAAATACAAGGAAAGCAGATCTCAACTTTAGAATTCTAATAACATTCATGTTAACATTAAGGCAGTAGAACAGTTTAAAGAATGGATTCCATCCATGATACAGATAATTATGATGATATATTTTAATATGAAACTAATTTATGAAATGAAACCATGAACCAAAATAGGATATAACTAACTTTCTATTATATTAATAAAAATTTATCTTTACTTAAATAATAAAGAAAAAATAATAAAATAATAATCTTTACTGAGGCTATAACCTCGATAATATGAGTATAAAATGTGATAATAGGGACCTCTACAGGTGTTTTAACCACAAGCTTACGCTATGGAAGTAAAGAAGGGTTCCCCTTAGGTTCCCCTCTTTTCTTCCATACTTTCTATTTAAATAGGTGAAGCTGAAGCGGTTAGATCTGTGAGTGTGAAGCTATTCGATACTTCACTGATTAAGTCCACATTTCTTATTACACATTAATACTCACAAAATCTTTCGATTTACAACAAGTCAATGGAAAGATTTTATATTTAGAAATCTATTACAGTAATTTAAAGTTGTAATTATAAAATTTATTAAACGCACATTGATTACGTAAGTAATATTTACTGAAGCTATAACCTCGATAATATGCGTATAAAATGCGATAGTAGGGACGTCTACAGGTGTTTTAACCACAAGCTTATGCTATGGAAGAAAAGAGGGGAACCCTTCTTTACTTCAACCTACTTTCTATTTAAATAGGTGAAGCTGAAGCGGTTAGATCTGCGAGCGTGAAGCTATTCAATACTTCACTGATTAAGTCCACATTTCTTATTACACATTAATACTCACGAAATCTAAATATAAAATCTTTCCATTGACTCGTAAATTGAAAGATTTTGCGAGTATTAATGTGTAATAAGAAATGTGGACTATTGAAGTATCGAATAGCTTTACGCTCGCAGATCTAACCTCTTCAGCTTCATCTATTTAAATAGAAAGTAGGTTGAAGTAAAGAAGGGTTCCCCTTGGTTCCCCTATTTTCTTCCATAGCATAAGCTTGTGGTTAAAACACCTGTAGAGGTCCCTACTATCGCATTTTATACGCATATTATCGAGGTTATAGCCTCAGTAAATATTACTTACATAATCAATGTGCATTTAATAAATTTATAATTACAACTTTAAATTACTGTAATAGATTTCTAAATATAAAATCTTTCCATTGACTCGTTGTAAATCGAAAGATTTCGCGAGTATTAATGTGTAATAAGAAATGTGGACTTAATCAGTGAAGTATCGAATAGCTTCACGCTCGCTGATCTAACCGCTTCAGCTTCACCTATTTAAATAGAAAGTAGGTTGAAGTAAAGAAGGGTTCCCCTTGGGTTCCCCTCTTTTCTTTCATAGTGTAAGCTTGTGGTTAAAACACCTGTAGAGGTCCCTACAATCGCATTTTATACGCATATTATCGAGGTTATAGCCTCAGTAAATATTACTTACGTAATCAATGTGCGTTTAATAAACTTATAATTACAATAATAAGAATCATAAAGTTACAAATGTATCGATCAGTAACCTTCCTGAAAAATTTATACATAAAAATAATGTAGAAAAATAAATATAAATTTGTGAAAATAAGATAAAATATTAATAACAATCTAATATATTAATTACTAACACAACATTAATATCATATAACACAGCCAAGATAAATTCTATGAGTAAATAAGATAAAATGTAACAAAAATATTAATAACAATTATATAATACATTTATAAAGATACCTTACCATGACTTTTTGCAATAATTTATAAGTTTTCAGTTTTTAAAGGACCGGTATCTATTTAATATGTTCAATTAATGTCTGTAATTTCAGAATCAGGTGGTGTTTTTCTTGATATATTTATTATAGGGTTTTTGTTTAGAATATACAATGTTCTTTTTGATATGCAGTATTATTTTCCAGGATACATTAGCAAACAGTAGACCATAAAATCAGGACATAGCATATTATCTAGAAAAGCAAGACTTCCATTATGTTTTTCAGAGTAACATGGAAGTAATAATTAGATAGCAATTTAGAATGTTTAGATACATGCTACAAGGAATGAGTACCACCAAACAACACTATGAAAGAATTGATATTAAGCATGTTCAAATTAACTGTAGCACATAAAAAATAATTTTATACAACCACGTTATACTCCAATATTAAGTAGATTACAAATCCTAGCAGTGAGCATTGGCTTTTGTTAAACATTTTTTTAGTTATCCATTATTAACTTTCTCTAAAACAAAATTATTGATGTTACTACATATAACTCTATATTTAATTAACATTTAAGTCCAAAACTAAAACAATTATATATTTAAGATGTGATAAGCTTGGCTAATTTAATCTAAAAAACATGATAATACTTTATAAACACTGTCTAGATTATTTTCCTTTTTAATTAACCAATATTTGTTAATCAAAAATTTTCAATCATTAATTTGGATTTTTTTTAACCATTACACAAAAGAAATTTACAAAACTCATTTCTTTGATATAACACAAAAAATATATTCATATAAAAATTCTCAGAGACTTAACTTTGAAACAATATACTTTTAGGAGGTGAATCTGTTGCCGAAAATTATGTAGCATTATGTAGACCTTTTCATTAAAGTAATGCAAGATTTGTCTTTGTGACTTTGAACCCAATCTTATTAGATAACAACTCCAAAAACTGAAATTAACAATAAATATGTATTTTTCTTTTTTTAAGAATTATCAAATATATTTATAAATTAAAATAAGACAGTGAAGTAATTTAGGGTAATTTTTAATAATTTTTAGATAACAGCACAAAGCATTCTATATCTTTTTATTATCTTTTTAGTCATTAAATGTACAAAACTCTTAACAAAATAGAATAGACCCTTTTTCTTTTGTTTTATTCCTTCATATAATGAAATATACTTTGTGTTTGATCAATAAGTGTACCATAGAAGCAACTATCAATCAATACATATATAATACAATTTAATGTTTTGCAGTAAAAACTGCTGCAATTTTATATGAGAAAATTTGCAGTTTTGGCAGCAATTTATATATCTTCTCTACATTGTTTTAAATCTATCTATAACTTTACAGTACCATGCGCTTCCCACAATTATAATTTTAATATTATTGTTTGAAAAAAATCTGATGATGACAACATTATATGGATTTTTTGGTGAATGTCAATAACCTTTTGCATGGTTGGCAATAGGCTATTTGCATCATAATGTCATGAAGGAGGTGGTCTAGATATCAGGAGAAAGTTTTCACTTGAGAAAAATGCAAGAAAAATTATTGGAAAAAAGAAAACTTGTAATTTTCAGTAATTTATTTTCAAATTAAAGGTTACTTTTGTAAAAGACTTATTTAAAATCAAAAACTTACATTATTAAAACATATTTGGTTTTAAAGCATTTATTTTTTAAAAGCCAATTCTTCAAAAGTTCATTGGACAAAATGGAAACCTTATCAAATGCTAAAAGGCATTATTTTAAAAAAAGTTAATAACAGTTAATAGTGGCTTTACTTTTTTTTTTATGATAATTAACCCTAAATTTATTTTTATTGTGATAACAAAATTTAAGTATCCAATATTTTATTCTATTCACTTTTTAAGTAGATAAATCTGTTCAAAATGCCAGTGGCCCTTGTTATAAATAAAAATTTCTTTAAAAATTTATTTTCATATTTTGAAAACACCAAATGTTAATTTTTAAACTGTTTATCATTTCAAAACTTACATTTGTAATAACTAATGTTAAGATTATCAATATATTATATAGAAAAAAAGTTTAATTGTAAAGTAAAATATTCAAATATTCAAATATAGAGGAATAATTGTTAAATTTTCACTATAATCTATTCAAAATAGAAAGATGGAGTATCTTACTAAATAGGTTAAGAGGCATCATTTTTGTCCTTTTCAATATCCATGAATTAAACCAATTTATGTATTTGTTTATATGAATTATAAAACATGTATAAAAATGTCATATTTATTAGCTAGAGTTTATTACAAACAATAACATTTCAATAAGTACAAGAAATTCTTTATATCATTTTTATTAGATTAGAATTTATTACATTTTTTAAAATTTCAGATAGAGACTTTAAACTTTATTAAATACCAAATATATCCTATCTAGGTTAATGCAACAATATAATGTTAATTGAATATAACTCTCAATTTTTATCTGGGTTTATTTTTATCTTAACTGAGCAAATAAATATTAGGAGCCATTTAAATATTTCTTTTCCGTATTTCCTTGCTATCTGAAGCTGTTTGATGTTTTATATTAATTTATTGTCTCCAACTTCTAATTCCCAAATAAAGTGGTTAAATGCAACTTTAAATGCTGTCCCCTTCCTGTTTCAATTTTTGGAGCTATCTTTTCAACTCAGATTTCCAATTTAAGATGCACATCTATTTTAAATTAATATTTTATATAAAGTTTATATGTAAATAAGCATTTATTTTTATAGCGCTATGTTTATAAATTGTAATACATTAAAGATCAGCCTTTTCAAGCTATTGTGCATGCACTTTTTATGAGTGTTAATAATAAATGAATACTTCCATTCCCACCACAAGATATAGTATTTATGAAAGAATAAAATGAATCCACTTATTCTTTCAAACCCAAATGCTTATATATGGGCCAATCTTAAGTACTGGAAGTGAAAGTGTGAGGATAGACCACTCACTTTAAATTACTGTTTTATTTCCAGTACTTAAGATTTGTCCATATATAAGCATTTGATTTTGAAAGAATAAGTGGATTCATTTTATTCTTTCATAAATACTATATCTTGTGTTGGGAATGAAAGTATTCATTTATTATTAACACTCGTAAAAAATGCATGCACAATAGCTTGAAAAGGCTAATCTTTAATGTATTATAATTTATAAACATAGCGCTATAAAAATAAATGCTTATTTACATATGTTTAAGTTTCATTTGAGAGTGACGTTTGGTAAATTCTAGATAATTTTGTTGATGTCATTTATTCAAACATCGTAAACAGTAATTTTAAGTGAGTGGTCTATCCTCACACTTTCATTTCCAGTACTTAAGATTTGCCCATATATAAGCATTTGGGTTTGAAAGATTGTGGGTTCATTTTATTCTTTCATAAATACTATATCTTGTGTTGGGAATGAAATTATTCATTTATTATTAACACTCATAAAAAGCGCATGCACAATAGCTTGAAAAGGCTGATCTTTAATGTATAAAGTTTTATAATATATATAGTTAATAAAAGTCGAGAAATATTGTTAAGTAAAAAAAGTATTAATTTATTAGTTAATTTTTTTATTAAATAATTTATTTCCTTTGCTTTCTATCCACATTTAAGTAAAATACAAAATCAAATGACACCAGGTGACAGCAAATTACCTTAGATTAATTAATTAAAACTTTTTTTTTCTTCATGGGTCATAGCATCAGCCGGGAAGCGAACCTGCTAACCCAGGACAACTGCTTATAAGGCAGATGAGCTGACCTCTCAACCACCAACTTTAGGTAATGTTAATCAATTAAATGATAAAAAAGAAAAAGAAACTTCTATTGAACTGGTTTCTAAGCAACACCATTTATCAACTATGCAAGATGTTTGAAACTTGTCATTGTCTTCGGTTGCATCTTTAAATAGGTGCTGTGTGCATGTGTGCATGAATGTATGTATGTATATGTGTCAACATATATTTAGCTTTAAAATGTACAAGTGTAATACTATAAAAATGAAAAATAAATAAAATAATGTGTTTAATATAATAATTAATTGACATCATAAAATTAAACATATGATTATCTATTTTGTTGAATATATATATATGAAATGGATTATGATATCTTGTATAAAACAAATAAGCACCAAAAAATCATCATCATAATTAACAAATGACTGTAAAAAAGTTCTAATAACCTTTTATAAAGAAAAGTTTTATCAAAAATAATTATCAACATTATTAATTTACTCCAGAATGAAGATTATTCTATGTTTAATCAAGTTCTCTGATCCAAAATCTTTCTTATATGCATCATATCACACTACTTAACTTCCTTATTTAATTCTTCCATCTGGTATGTGTATTTTTCTATATCTTGTAAATTTTTGGGGTCCTATTTCAAAGTTCAACTGTCCATATATTTTCATCCCACCTAGGAATACGTTCAGCCCAGCTACATTTTAATCCTTTAATTCTTTGAATAAGGTCAATAATATTTGTTTGTTTTTGCACTCTTGTATATTATTAGTAATCATTTCTCATTACTCCTAACTTATGTTTCTTTAAACTTTGTTGAATGATTTAGAATCCCTACATTGATTGTCTGTTCAATTCTTCAATTATTTAAAAATCTTCCTTTTCAAATGCATAGGCATATTTTTTTAATGCTTAAGATATTCCCTCCATTCAGTTTAGTTCTATAATTAATTTCATCCATTATGGTTTCCTTGTATTAATAATCTAACTTATTTATATTTATTAATTCTTTCTATTTCATGATGATCAATCTCTATTTTCTTTTTCTTTTTTTTGAAGAAATCTATTTAATATTATTTTAGTCACTTTATTATTTATCTTTAAACATACATTCTTAATTTCATCTGGTAATTCTTGCAACAACTACCTGAAACTCTGACACATTATTTGCAAAACTGATCATATAAACTGCGTTTTTAGATTACTTAAATAACCTCTATTTATTTTTACTTTCTTAGTTTCCAACTTTATTTCTCTAAATCCTTTTTTTTTTAAAACTGCAGTATAAAGTTTTGGAGATATGAAATCAACCTGTCTTACACTCTTTTCAATGTTATTTTTTTAGTATCATTACATAATCTAATTGTTTCTGTTAGCATTTTTATATTCTTCAGAATATGACAATATTCTGGATCTATATCTTAATGACCTAATGCTTTAATCACTGAAAAAATGCTTATACAATCAAATGTCATTTCATAATCTACAAATCTAAAGCATAATAACAACTCATTGGTCTTTTCTATAACTTCTCTTAATATTTAAATGTCATCTATTATGCTAAAACTACTTTTAAAGTCACTTGGTGTTTTTGATTAATTAAAACCCAAAATTTATTTACATATTCAATTATTTTGCTAAAGAATTTGCATAGAACTAATAGAAGAATGATAGATTTGTAATTCTATTATCTTTTTTTAAATATCAATATTTCTAAACAAGGCAAAACTCTCCATACAGTAGTGCCACCCTGTGCCAACCAGAGTAATCAATGGATGCCAGAAGGCTTGGGTAGAAGCCTTCTGGCATCTATTGATTAATCTGGTTGGCACAGGGTGGCACTACTATGGAGAGTTTTGTCTTGTTTAATAACATTTATGTGCTAGTATAAGAGATTGTGATCATGTGATCAATATTTCTACTGCATTTTTCCAAATATCTGATGAATAATAAATTTGTCAACAATTTTTTTACTTTCTATTTTAAATTATCAATAATAATTCTATCACTGTGTTGGAACGTTTCACTTCATTATAAATTTAATTGCATGTCTTTGAAGATGTAGTCATTGTAAATATTACTTTGTTTTTTTGTTTTTTATTATTATATAATTTTTTATAGAATTCTTTCATAAATTTTATGATGCCATCACTCTTTTTAGTAATAGTACTATTTTTTTTTATTGTTGAAACAATTTTTCTTCCAACACTAAGATTTTAATATTACACTGGAACTTTATTTTTTTATATAGTTTTTCTTGCCAATTCACAGTTATATTTTTATATCATTATTATTCTTTTTTTACCATTTTACAAACTCTAGATATTTTTATTCTTTTTAAATTAATCATTTTAGAAAAAAAATTTTGATCCCTTCTCTTCTTCATACATTGTTTGTCTCAATAAAAAATTAATTAATAAATTATGCTTTGTTATATTGTTATTTAGTTGTTAAAAGAATATTAATTATCTTCTTGATTTCATTTAAATCTGAACCATCTTCAAATTTTATAATATTTTAAAACAATTTTCAGATTTTAATTTAAATTCATGGGAATATCTCTGAGATTAGGAATATCAATTGATAATATTTTCTTTTACAATAGTTTTCCTCTCTCTTTTTAGTCTTGCATTAATGCATAAATATCTTTCACAAATCGATTATATCACTTCCTGAATTGAATATATTAAAAATATTATAACCTGATATACATAATTTCTGTTAATTAAAATATAATCCAATTCTGCTATAACTTCATTTTTCTTTTGCCATTTTTTAAAAAAAGAATTCACAATATGCATATTTTTCTACAAACTCCACAAGACTATATCCTCTCTTATTATTGTCACCATAATAAAATTTACCCACAGCATTTTTATCTTTTGAATGTTTACCAACTCTAGCATTAAAATCACCCATGACAATTTTAGAATGCTGTACATTCTGATCAAAAACATTTTCAGCATTCTTATAAAAATACTTTAATTCTTCTTCCAATTATAACTTGTAGATGCATAAAATGAAATTGTCTGCATTTGATATCTTACATTAATTTAAATAACTAATTTTGTCATTCAGTCTGATATACGATCCTTTTCCATAATGTTTTTTTTTTAATTTATAATGAATTCCATTTTACTTATGATTACAGTATTTGTATCTTTGTAGTAAAATACTTGCCCACATTTTAAATTAATTCCCTCTTCACAAAATCCAACAATTTCCATTTAATATTAGACAGCCATTATTAGAAAGGGGTCTGCCTAAGTAAAAGACCATTATCAAATGACAGTCTACATTCATAATTGAGAAATTTTCTGAGGATCATCTTCTGTCTACCCAACTAAACTGTTGTCTTGACTTATGATTTTATAGCCTTCTAAAAATAGGGGTCATAATTTACTTTTTCTATCATGAATATGAATACCTAATTAAAAAATATTTCCATACACATTCAACCTGCCATCAAAAGAAGTTAAGTGATATTTTAGTTGAGATCTATCAGAGAGAAAGACATTGATGTTTCTTGGTCTTAAACTAAGAGTTAAAAAGCCAGTAAAACTCGCCCTGACCAACACTCTATTCTGACAAAAGCATATGAACTGGACATTAAAAGTTTGTCTTGCTCGATTTTACCTAAAACCTCAAAGGAATAAAAGAGATTCCTTTCATTTAATCGCAAAAAAACTCTATCTAGCCTTGAAAATAATAAAAAACAAAATTTAGATTATAAAATTTTTTAAAATCTTTTTTCCTCTTTTCCAAAGAATTAAATATTGTCTATACCGTTAAAGTATTAATACAAGTATTATTGTAAATATCATTAAAAATGTTTTGAACAGATACTTACTATATCAATATCAAAGTGGGGATCATAATGTCCTCCAATACCATAATTTAGTACCTATATATAAATAGATATATAGATAGATATATAATTAAAGAAAGAAAGGCAGATAAACAGTTAGATAGATAGATAGATAGATAGATAGATAGATAGATAGATAGATAGATAGATAGATAGATAGATAGATAGATAGATAGATAGATAGATAGATAGATAGATAGATAGATAGATAGATAGATAGATAGATAGATAGATAGATAGATAGATAGATAGATAGATAGATAGATAGATAGATAGATAGATAGATAGATAGATAGATAGATAGATAGATAGATAGATAGATAGATAGATAGATAGATAGATAGATAGATAGATAGATAGATAGATAGATAGATAGATAGATAGATAGATAGATAGATAGATAGATAGATAGATAGATAGATAGATAGATAGATAGATAGATAGATAGATAGATAGATAGATAGATAGATAGATAGATAGATAGATAGATAGATAGATAGATAGATAGATAGATAGATAGATAGATAGATAGATAGATAGATAGATAGATAGATAGATAGATAGATAGATAGATAGATAGATAGATAGATAGATAGATAGATAGATAGATAGATAGATAGATAGATAGATAGATAGATAGATAGATAGATAGATAGATAGATAGATAGATAGATAGATAGATAGATAGATAGATAGATAGATAGATAGATAGATAGATAGATAGATAGATAGATAGATAGATAGATAGATAGATAGATAGATAGATAGATAGATAGATAGATAGATAGATAGATAGATAGATAGATAGATAGATAGATAGATGGATGGATGGATAGATGGATAGATAGATGGATGGATAGATGGATAGATAGATAGATAGATAGATAGATAGATAGATAGATAGATAGATAGATAGATTTTTAAATGGAAATTTTTTTTAGAAATAATTTTCTAGGATGATGTTAAAAAACAAAGTATAAATTAAAAATAGGAATTGCAAGCTAAAATTAATCATATAGGAATAATATTTGTTCAATGTTCTTCAAACCAAAAATTAAATGAAATTATATTTTCTATTTTAATTGATACTTTGCTTCATTGAATTGTAACTGAAATGATTTACAAAAAAGAAAAGAAAATTCCGGGTTGGGGGGGGGGGATAAGGTTTTAGGAATAAACTAATTATCTTTAATATATAAACTTTACAACAGATTTTTAAATCAATTTACATTAAAAATATACAGCATGGTTTAAGATTATTCTTTGCCTGTTGTTGTTATTCGTGATGTAAAATACATTAAGAAATGGTCCATTCTCTTACTGTAAAAAGTTAATGAACATGATAACTAGACGGTAGTTCCCGATTAATAAAATAAGCTTGGTATTTATCACAAGACTTTATATTATATAGCATCAAAATATTATTTGTCTTTACCTATATATATTGTAAGAATTGATTAGTACGTTAATATATACTTGCAATAACAAAAAAAAGAATTTCAAATTCAAAAGTATTTTTTTTTTAGTCCTTTATTCTGACAAGAAAATGATTAAAGCAAATTAGTAATATAAATTAGTAATAGGAATGAAAACACACACTCTAAGATATAAAACATATCAAATATTCATGCATTTAACCATTTTCAGTACATTCTATTATCACTACGAAGTAAATAATAGAATACAAATATGTATAAAGTTTTAATTTGGGAATTTTTAAGAAATAAATATTTTAATAGCTTTTCATCTAAGAGTATTTTACAATAGTTTATTTGCAATTATAAATTGACATTTTATTTTTATTTGTAACGGATTAGCTTGGTTTGAAGTGTTGAAATTTAATAAATTGGAAATTTACGATAGAAGTCTTACTTCATTTTACATATTTTTGGTTAAGATTTGTTTTTTACTACGTGTGTGTGTGCGTGTGAAAATAATTGACAATAAAAATTCTAAAATTTATTTTAATTTTTTTTTATTTTACATAGACTTTTAATGATGTAAATTGTCATGTAGTTTACCCCATTATTAAGAACGTGTGTTTTTGCAAAATTTTGATAATCTAAACTGTTACGTTTATTACCCTAAGTTATTTGAAGACATTTAAATAATGTGAATTACCTGGTTTGCTTAATCATTATAAATATGTTTTAAGTTTTATGAAGAATTATCTTTAGAATTATATTGTTTTTATAGGATGAGTTTTTACATGCAATACTGTATTGTTTTTTAAATGAATAAGTTTCTAACAACTTGTGTTCTAACTTTTCTTTATGTTTAGCCTGTGTAGGCATATTTTGTAACATCACATATACCTATGGTGCATACATTTTAGTCTCCATAGTCAAAAATATTTGATATAGTATTGTAAATTCACACAATAGAGGAAACCTCCTGGTGATTTATATTTTAGCCTGTGAATGGTAGATACTTTACAACACCATGTATATTTGTTGAATTTGCATAAATAGGATAATTTGTTTATTATCTTTGCAATGAAATGACTAGAATTTACATGAAGTAAATGCATATTTTGAGAGATTGGCATTATAATAATTAGATAAAAAGCATATAAAGCATTTTATATTAGCTACTTAATAATTGTCTAACTCTAAAATTTATTTTAATGCTTGTATAGACAAACTTCTTCTATTAATGGTTCATTTAACAACATATAAATGGACACTTATGTGTTATAAAAAGCATGTTCAGATTTGAATAATAAAGTTTGTTTATTTCTAAAGATTTAAAAATCTTTGGTGATATGTTTCATTGGTTATTAAATTTATTCAGAGGCTACCTTCTTGCATCCATTGATTGCTTTGGCTTGCACTGAGGAGTGCTACTATATGGAGAGTTTAGTCTCTGTGTAAACAGCTTGTATAAGCATAAATAATGGTAAATATTTTAAATAAAAAAAAGTAATAAAAAGAATGGTGATCAATGTGATGTTTAATAATTTAATTTATTACTGTTAATTATATAGACAAACTTATTTTAATTTAGTTCTAATTCACAGTTAGTGAATACATGATATCATATTTTTTTTTATTTAAAGATATACTCATTTTCTAAGAGTACCATTCTTGATATTAATCATTACTAATAAAATCTATATTTTAAATGTTAAGGCTTAGTTATTGCAATATATAGCTTGGGTACAATAAAATTCCATTTGTTATTCAGTTGTATTGATTTTAATGTTTATAATTAAGTAATAAAACCACAAAAGTCTTATTTATTATGCTTTAATATTTTAAAACCCTAAGATAACATTAAATGCATTTGAAAACTTAGAGAGAATCTGCTAGCCATATAATTATTGTTCGATTTCTTTATTATCTACACATTACATAATTTCATGCATGTATTATTATAATCTGAGATATTCTTAATTAATATTTGCATTAATAGAGCTACTGTCTTAGTATGGTTAAACTAAGATTTCGGTTATTCACCGATCGATTTTTTAGCTCATCCTTTTTTGACAATTACCATATATATATATATTACAAATCGATATCTGTATTTCTTCAAAATAATATACGTAAATTTATAAATAAATATTTGAAAATACAGTACTTAATAGTTTATAAAAAATATATGTATAACCGTCACTTAGAAGCGCTTTCAACTAACTTGTAGTTTTTGTCAACTATCACTTTTAAAAAAATGTCAGCTTTCCCATAATTCCATTATGTCAATCTTCCCATAATTCTGTGATCTTAACGTTTGCTGCCTGCCTATTAATTAAATATTGCTTATATTTATATATTAACATCGCCTTTTTAATTTTCCTTTTATTATTATTTCTTTCAGTTTCCAATATTTTTACGTTGTTATAATTAAAATCGAAACCATATATACATGATTTATTATGGTCATAAAAGACAGAAGCTGATAAAGTATCATTATTGTTAAAATTTTGTCTTGTATTTTGAACCCTTTTAAATAATAATAAGTGCTCTTTTGTTCTTTTTTCCATTGTGCAGCTGCCAGACCTACATGTCCATTTGTAAATGATACAATTTTTATTTATCAATAAAGTTTTATCTTTTGAATTGTTTATTAATTTATTTAATGTAGGTGGTGCATAAAATGCAATATCACATATTCCTTTATAAATTTTCTTAATGAAACTTGCCTGTTGATTTGAAATATATGGTATTGATATCCACAGTTTTTTATCAGAAGAATTAACATTATTATTAATATTTTTATATTTAGAAGTAAAAATTTTAATAGTATAATAAACACAATCATAATTATATCCAACATTTAACAATTCATTATAACAAATTTCAATATTTTTAGTTTTATCTGATGCATATTTACAAAGGTTATCATTTCGAAATAAAAAGGATTTCAAACCTGCCATTTTATGTGACATTGGTACTTTTGATTCATATGGAATATATCCTCTTTTTTTATTAGTTTAAGAGTCATATAGTAATCCAGTTTATCTTTGTTTCTAGTTATCTTGAGATCTAAAAATTGAACACTCATTGAATTTTCATCTGTTTTAATCCACTTTAAGCCCTTTATATTATGTAATTCGTTAAACAGATCATTAATAGCTTCTGATAAAAAACTGTGGATATCAATACCATATATTTCGAATCAATAGGCAAGTTTTATTAAGAAAATTTATAAAGGAATATGTGACATTGCATTTTATGCACCACCTACATTAAATAAATTAATAAACAATTCAAAAGATAAAACTTTATTGATAAATAAAAATTGTATCATTTACAAATGGACATGTAGGTGTGGCAGTGGTTATATAGGTGAATCAAGGTGCACATTGGAAAAAAGAACAAAAGAGCACTTATTATTTAAAAGGGTTCAAAATGCAAGACAAAATTTTAACAATAATGATACTTTATCAGCTTCTGTCTTTTATGACCATAATAAATCATGTATATATGGTTTCAATTTTAATCATAACAACATAAAAATATTGGAAACTGAAAGAAATAATAATAAAAGGAAAATTAAAGAGGTGATGTTAATATATAAATATAAGCAAGATTTAATTAATATGCAAGCAGCAAACATTAAGATCACAGAATTATGGGAAGATTGACATCATGGAATTATGGGAAAGCTGACATTTTTTTTTAAAAGTGATAGTTGACAAAAACTACAAGTTAGTTGAAAGCGCTTCTAAGTGACGGTTATACATATATTTTTTATAAACTATTAAGTACTGTATTTTCAAATATTTATTCATAAGGTAAATATAACCTATTCTAAGTGCAGATAAATAAATAGTCAATTATAACATTACAAACTGCAATTATAAATTTACAACTGCACCCAAAGTATTAGTTTAGTTGCAAGTGGGATTCAATCTTCAATGTTAAAAGGTTACCTTGACAACAGTTTGAAATTGTTTATTGTTATTGATACTGGGATTGTCTAAGTGTTGACTGGTTTTTAATGATTACTTACAAACCCATTTACCCTTGAGTATTATTACATTTATTATTTAAATAATGCTCTGGGTGCAATTTTAAATTTATAATTGCAGTTTGTAATGTTATAACTGATTATTTATTAGTCTGCATTCAGAATAGGTTATATTTACTTATTAATGGAGGTGTTAGTAAACTTCTTTGTATCAATAATTTTAATTTCTGGGATCAATATAAGTGTATTAGACTATAATTGCCTTTACAACAGTTTGAAATTGTTGATTATTATTGATATTAGGATTGTCTAAGTGTTGACTGGTGTTAATGATATATATTCCACAAGAATATGTAGACAAATTATTAAAAAATAAGGCTACAAACATTTTTAAAAAATGCTAAGCCATGCTTTTGATACAGAGTATTTTTACCAAAGCAATAAATTGAAAAAATCATTGTTTAAAAGAAGAATCCCAATGGGTAAACTATTGATGAAATTTTTGACACAAAAGAATTATAAAAATGCTAAATAATAAAAAAAAAACCTTTTTTTTTTTTAATGTATAGTATTTTTATAATATTTTTTTGTTGAAAAATCCATTAATAATATAGTCAATGTTTTTTTTTAAATAATTAATTTTCCATTTATTGTGAGTACATGATAGATTTTTTCAGTTTTTTTTGCAGTCTTGCTTTCATAAAGATACTCTGCAAAGAAAGTGTGGGCTTAGCAATATTTTTACATTTTTGAAGGCTTATATTCTAAATATATTGTTTGACATACTCTGTGGAATATATTTTATATATGTGGGGGTGTTGTACATTATGTATAATCATAGTTAAACAACCAATTGAAATTGTAAAAGATGTGTTTTTGATATATTACTGCTAAACTGAAATAAAAACTTCCAAAAGCCATTCATGTAATATTATGTACATGCATATTACTTGTAAGTCTTCTGCAGCTTTTACTAAATCAAGTCCTGTTATTTCTTGTAGTCGTAGACTAATCTTTGCGATTGTTTGATTATCTGAATCTGCAATCCAGGCACTGTAAGTACAAATATATATATATATATATATATATATATATATATATATACAGTGCCTATGTAAAATAAATAAAATATCCGTTAATTAAAAACAATATTGTAATTATAATTGAAATAATTATTTTTAACGGTTTACAAACAATTACAAACAATCTTTAAATCTGCAGAAGTACTTTCGGTTACTTTTTAACCTGTCTCAACTGCCATAAAAGTCAAAAACTAAAAGTGGAAGCAAACGTCATCAATTCAAATTCCACAAATCTCGTATTTTAATGTTAGAAGCTTGTCGATTTATTAAATGTGTTTTATTCCTGTTTATAAAAATTACCTCTTTAATTTTTCTTTTACTATGGTTTCTCTCTTCGTGAAGAATTTTCACATTTTCAAAATTAAATTTAAATTTATATTTACATGTTTTTTCGTGATCGAAGAATAGGTGAATCTAGGTGCAGCATTGAGAAAAGATTGAAGGAACACGAATTGTTATATAAGCGTGTAAAAAATAAAAATAATGGCGATTTAATATCTTCTTCAGTTTTCTTCGATCACGAAAAAACATGTAAATATAAATTTAAATTTAATTTTGAAAATGTGAAAATTCTTCACGAAGAGAGAAACCATAGTAAAAGAAAAATTAAAGAGGCAATTTTTATAAACAGGAATAAAAAGCATTTAATAAATCGACAAGCTTCTAACATTAAAATATGAGATTCGTGGAATTTGAATTGATGATGTTTGCTTCCGCTTATAGTTTTTGAATTTTATGGCAGTTGAGGCAGGTTAGAAAGTAACCAAAAGTACTTCTGCAGATTTAAAGATTGTTTGTAATTGTTTGTAAACCGTTAAAAATATTATTTCAATTATAATTATATATATATACTTCAACATTTTTTACACATTAAGGTTTCTATCAGTCTATAATATAATTACTCAAAAATACCTTTTTGGTTTTTTTTTCAGTTCTAAATTAAGTAATTACATTTATCACACTATATTTTTAATATTTAATACTTCCTTTATTATTATATTTATAGTTACACAAGTTTAAGCAGTTTGTCATAGAATATTTAATAATCACCACAGGTCTCAGCTATTTTATGATTAGATCTTCTAGTTATATGGCTATGAAGTTATTCTAAAATAATGTTAATAGATTTATGTTTAATAATCTTCACAAAAACTTTTAATAAACTAATGTTTCTTTGTAAATTGAACATAATATAGAGACCTATGCAAGTGGCATCATAAAACTATATAACATTTTGAAGACTAGATGTTATCTCATAAGTCTTACCAAGCTTATTATTAATTTGAAACACTCATTTTACATCCAAAAAGTATATACCATAAATACATATAAAATAATATGGTATGATAAATGTTAATTAATTTTTGACAATAAAATATTTAATGCAGTGATTAAATTTTAAAAAAATGGTATTATGAATTATAGTCTGATTCACTATCTCATTAAATTAAAATTTTTAAATTATTCCCAGGTTAATTCTCATTAAGTTATCTAAATTACATAACCCAATTTAGTTTTTCTAGAGAGTAGCTATTTTTTTATTAATGATGCTTAAAACTTTTGTTTTCTTTTAACAAGCAAATAAAAATTTTCTTGTAATTTATTAAGCAATATGTACAGTTTTATAATTAAAAAAACTTGTGCATGTACTCTTAAGACTACTATAATTTTCATTTTATTATATGTGAAATTCATTTCACATAAATCACTTATAAAACTTCTTTATTAGAAAATATTGTAGATATGGAGAATAATAAGCTTTCTTTGAATTATATTTATTCTAGTTTGGAAATCTATTCAAATATTTTTTAAAGTGTAAGTAAATATGTAATCTTTACTTAGATGTAAAAATAACCAACGATACTTAGATTATGCAACTCAGCATATTCAATAATAAATATCAGCATATCTTTGTTTTGTAGTTCTTAACTTCTATTATCAAAATGCATTGTATTTAGTTAAAATGCCATCTATGAGATATTTTTTCTACTCCATCAACAAACTATCATTGAAGTCATTTAAATTGCAAAGAGTTCCTTTATTATATAAGAAGGTTTGATAATATATTTAAAAACATACCTTAAAATATTAACGATAGTATGACTTTAAAAAATATCATAAGAATAAGATAATATAAACAACTACAAACTCAAAGTAACAAATACGCCAAAATTGATAAAATCTACAATGACTAAAATATTAATAAAGAACATTAATAAAATAGTAATTGCTATTTACATTATAAAAAGTATTGTCTTAGATGGCAGACATTTTAAAGCCCTAATAGTTATTCCTATAGTTTCTCCTTTACTTTTTTTGTATTTCTCTTTTTATATTCATATATATTAAACAAATTTTTATCATTTTCTCATGTAAACTTTAATGTAATCTTTTTTATATATAATTCCTTCTTTATTTTGCTTACAGTTTTGACTGTCCTGAAGTCTTTATCAAAGCTCTCTATAAATTTCACTTCTCTGATGAAGACTGCAGGACAGTCAAAACTGTAAGCAAAATAAAGAATGAATTATATTTAAAAAAAGATTGTATTAAAGTGTATATTAGGAGATGATTAAAAAAAATTAATATATATGAATATATGAAGAGAAATTCAAAAAAACAAATGAGAAGATATAAGAATAATAAACTTCTAGGAAGAAGAAAAGACATGAAGGATTAAGAAAATTAAATATATAGAGAGAAGTGAAATTTAAAGAGAGCTCTGATGAAGATTGCAGGACAGTTGAAACTGTAAGCAAAATAAAGAAGAAATTATATAAAAAGATTGCATTAAATTGTATATGAGGAGATGATAAAAAAAATTAACTCTACCATTTACATTTTTTTACCTCTTCATTTTTTCAACACAAATATTTGATATCAAAATTAAGATAAGAAGGTAAGGTCATATATCAAATCATGCATTTTATGTCAAATAAATTGTTTTTATTTTCCCTTCATCATTTACTGTTGGGTAAAATTCTACTCTTCAAAGTCCATGGGTCATATTTAATTTTCATTCTTCATGTGCTCTGACTTCTTATGAATTCCCAAATTTTTAAGCATTTGGTCATTTATTGATTAAATCAAACTTATCATAATGTAATAGACAACAGTTAAATTTGATTAGATTAAAAATAGCATAGAAAATTACAGTATCTCTTTCCCATTACATTTTGATTAAAAAAAACAGGAGATTAAACTTAAAATGAAAGATATATTAACAACTTTCTTAAGAATCATTATAGTCACATTTCGTTTTAATCAGGAATAGTAATTTATTCTATGAAAGTTTGCAATGTATATATAATGAATTATTTGTCTTAATACAGATGTCGAAAAGATATCAAAGTAACACGTGATTTATTTATCTGGTATATAAATTGTTCACCAAAATGCTTTCACTTAGAAATTCTTAAAATACATAGTTTCTAGTCTACTTTTAGTCTCATTTATCTGGAAAATTAAGTTATTTTGTATTCAAAACCATAGACGATTTTTGAATTTCGAGGTATTTACCCAATATCATATATATAGTGATGGTCACTTTATATGTATAAATAAAATTCAAAGCTCTTCGCTGAAGAAAACAATAGTCATCAAGTAATTATCCAATGATCACTCAAGATTACAACCTAAATTTACGGAGTAGAATCAATAGAATGTCCTTTTATCCTTTTAAGTTTAAAGCAAATGTTAATATTAGGCAGAAAAGTTACATTATACTTTGCTTGGTATGGTTTTTTTAAATTATTTATATCTAACATATAGGCTTTATATATATATATATATATATATATATATATATATATATATATATACACCTTACCAACAATGTAATGAGATGAGACTTTCACATGACCCTCAACTCTCCACACTATCTCATATCACTGATACACTTGACCACATACCTGTCTAAAAGATAAATAATCACCAATATACTATTTTGTGCTAAATCAGCATTCATCATTTGGTCCAGATTATCATCTCTACACATATATACAATAAGTGCTCAGATTTATATTAAGATAGGAAATCTTCATACTTTAATGGACAGACTTCAATCCACTCCATCTCCAACTCTTCAGCCATCCATTCTATTGAAAATATGTTGATGGAATGCTCAAAGCTCCCACTGATGCCAACTTTCTCATCACACCTAGGTTGCCATAAGTCACTCTTACCCCTCATGTACAGGACATAATCCATTTAAATAAGATTATGATCTCTGTTAAAATACCACAATACGGTTTGGATAAGATAACAAAATGTTATATTTATTCAGATATAGTAACAAACTATTCAAGAATTCATCTATTCTAATATATTTTAAACAATATCCAATTATGTATTTTAATACTAACTCATTTATAATCTATCAGGATATAATAATAAATGTTATTTGGTCTTTAATTAAATGAAAAAATAGAAGAAAATTTTTGTA